>JAPQWV010003547.1:0-40073 GCA_027422505.1 Craterostigma plantagineum
CATACATACATCTCCATTTACGGCACACAACAACTCAATAAACACTTAAACCACACATTGCTATATTCAGATATGAGATAGAAACAAGTGCTTCAGGCGAATCTTGATTGAAATCACTGCATAAAAAATGAGATAAAAGTAATAGTAGGTTTGCTTATTTTCAAGAATGAAAGGAAGGAAGAAAGGGATCTCTTACAAGTGATGACGATCACGAGCATTATGATGACGACAGCAAGGAAGAGCTTCTTCCCATCGTCTGTCTCCCAGTTGATGATGAATTACCGAGAAAGAAATAAAAATGTATACAAACAACTTCGAACAGAACGAACATAGTTCTTCTCCACTGCTTTAATAATACGAAGAGCGTAATTTACGCTTTGCATGCTACTGACACGTAAATGTAATAAGCGGGCACGTGGTTGTTCGTCGAGGAGCGTTGTATATTTACTGCATCAGTTAAATGGCCCGAATTCGACATTCGCTCATTCGGGTCGGAAAGAACGACCCACATTGAGTTCGATATAAGGTTTATTGAGAGCCTAACTACACTTTCAATACAAAGATGGCATTAAATCTTGTACTCATGTCATAAATCTATAGTTGTTCTGAAAGATCTCATAAGCTTAGTATGGATGGTACAACATATATAAGAAGATCGCTCATTCATAAGAGCTTATAACACAATCCCATGTAGTTGTGGTCGATACAGGCGAAAAAACAGGACTGAGACCATTATTATTTGAAGCTCACAAAAATATCAACTCATATGTTTTCAGACTTCGAAGGGAAAAAAAGTGTCTGCTTTAATTGCTTCTTCAGAAGATTCAAATCGAAGCTCCTTCATGAAGATACTTCTCTAACGAGTGGCTGCTACCAAAGCCATGTGCTCGATAAGATCCAACACGCGGTTGCTAAAACAAGAGAACAAAAAGAAAGATCAATGCGTAATTCAAATGACAATTCTTACATTCTTTGAGTTGATTATAATAGTACATAGGAAGTCTATGACATTTAGATTAAGGTATGTACGTACCTGTAACCCCACTCATTGTCGTACCAAGAGACGAGCTTCATGAACGATTTGCTAAGGCCTATCCCAGCCTTTGCATCGAAGATGCTCGACCTGCGATAGGGCAAAGGTTGAATTTTTTTTTTGTTTTCTATCATGATATGTTCATATGAGAGCAACAAAAATGTTACCTTGAGTCGCCGACAAAGTCGTTCGACACAACGTCTTCATCAGTGTACACCGAGGATACGTACAGAGGACCCTCAGATGCATGCCTATTTTCGTTTTCGAAAAGAAAAGAAAAAAAGAGAAAAATCGTCAAATTTAACGGATAGCAGGCATGCGATGATAAAAGGAGCGTGCCCACTGCTAATTTTACTTTATAGCTGCTTTCACGTCTTCGTACGAAGCGCTCTTCTCAAGTCGGCAAGTTAAGTCCACGACGGAGACATTCGGCGTAGGGACACGAAATGCCATCCCAGTGAGCTTTCCGTTAAGTTCAGGAAGAACTTTTCCTACAGCCTTAATTTCACAAAGAAAAGCAAAATTATCAGAGATTTTCAAACAGAAGTTGATCCTTTTCTCTTTCTTTCCTACCTTAGCAGCTCCAGTGGAACTTGGTATGATGTTCTGTGCAGCTCCACGACCGCCACGCCAGTCTTTCATTGAAGGACCGTCCACCGTCTTCTGTGTGGCTAAAAAAACATACAAAAACACGAAAGAAAATCAGAATAAAAAGCTAATAATTTTAGAAACAAAAAATGGCCTTTACGTATTTTTCAAGTGCAAAAAAAAAACCTACCCGTAGTTGCATGAACTGTTGTCATCAAGCCCTCTACGATGCCAAACTCCTCGTGCACAACCTTTAGTTGAATATTAACATATGCAAAATATACAAATATTTGAATAACAATCGACTTGAGACAAAAGTTTGGAACCTTAAGCCAGAACACAAACCTTTGCAAGAGGAGCAAGGCAGTTTGTGGTGCAACTAGCAGTGGAGACTATGTCCATGCTTGGCTTGTAAGAGGTTTCGTTAACGCCAACCACAAACATAGGAGCATCAGCAGAGGGAGCTGAGATCACGACCTTCTTCGCACCGCCCTGTAAGGATGATCGATGATGAGGTGGTTGTTTATTGAAACAGAGAAAGATGTTTGCTGCTGTAAGAACTAACAACGATTCTATTTGGTATTTACGAACTTTCTTGTGCGCTGATGCCTTCTCAACAGTTGTAAAGACGCCAGACGATTCCACGACGTACTCAGCCCCATAATCACCCCAAGGAATCTCGGCTGGGTCTCTATATCAAGGAAACAGCTAATCAATAAAGAATTGGTTATCACTCAAAAAACTAAAATCAATGGTGAAGTGGAGACCTTTTGCTGCTGATTTGATCTGCTTTCCATTGATCTCCAAAGTCGATTCGTCTATGACCTTTATGGTTCCATTGAAAGGGCCATGAGTTGAATCGTACTTCAACATGTATGCCTGAAAAGGACCAACGACATCGTATCTAAGTAATACGTAAAAAGACGTTGTATATAAGTTCAAGAAACTGGAAACCTCAGAGCATGGAAGGAACACAAAAGACAGATTCAGATGAGTATATAAACACCGACCATATATTTTGCATCGATAAACGGATCATTCACAGCCACCACATCGATGTCATCCCTAGCAGTTGCAACACGTAAGACTAGCCTCCCAATTCGTCCAAAACCTGAGAACAGAAAAAGCATCGTATGTAGTCGAAAGACACTACTATGAATTTCAGTACAAAGGAAAATATTAAAAGTAAAGGCGAAACACTTAAGCACGCACCATTGATTCCAATCTTGGTTTTCCCTCCTCCTCCCGTCTCTGAATAATAAACCATGTCAAATCCCTACAACACAAAGTTTAACCAGAAATCGCAAGTATTCCTTACTTAGTACCGTCGGGGGCAATTCTGTTGCTGTCGCTTTGATAGGATGAATGCTGCTTGCATTAGCCTTTCTGCTTAGCATGATATCAATACCAAAATAACCAATTCAGACGAGAGAAAAAGTACTTTTCTTTTCCATTCATTACGAGTAACATTTTGTACTTAAACCAAGTCACTCAACTGTAATGAAAAGGAAAAGGAATCCACTGCAACATTGGTTCCGAACATGCTCGACTGGAAATTCACCGAACTAACATTTCGCCCACATCGTACCTACATAAACACAACAGATCAAACTCTGTTTCCTTTTTTTTTCTCATTATACGTCAAATCCAAGCTTTCTTAGATCTCAAGACATGATCAGCAACTAACGCAGAAGCACCAACTAAGAAATAAAAGTCAAGGGTGGTTGAAACGGTGAAAAAACAAGAAACCAAAGACACCTCAGATCGATTGGACCGGCGGAGAGCATCGGCGTCAAGAAACGTGGACGTCGCGAACCCGGCGGCGGAGGAGAAACCCATTCTCTCAAAACCCTAGAGATTGATAACCCAACGAGAGAAATAAGAATCGTCCCCTAAAATGGAATATATAAATGCGTGAAATATCAGCTCGAGGCATCATAGCTTAAGCTAAGTGCATTTTTCGATTTGTTTATTAATATCATTATTTTATTTTTCGAGCTCAACGAATCAAATCGCGTCAGAGAAAGTAACGTCGTCATTCGTCAATAGCGTACACTGTTTCCAACGTAGGTAAGCAAAGCAAAGAACTGTTCTGTTGCCAGCTCAGCAGGCACTGCTCAATGTCCTAAGTCGCCATTGTCGGACTATGTGGGTCCCATTGTTCACCTCGTGCGTGAAAATGACTCTTCGTTTTCGACCCATTATCGACGAACCAAATTTGTTGGGCTGGCCCACAAAGATTGACCCATAGTCAAAGGACGACTTTGCCCTTCCCAGTTGCCCACAATTCGCTGCCGCCGTCGACGATTTGTTGGTTCTCTCATCTCCTCCTTGATGGTGTTGTATATCAATATTGAAATGTTGGAATTAAGTCGGCGTCGGCTATGAATGGTACCGTAAGTCGTAACGATATACAAGTCAAATCGCTCTTTATTTCATTTCTTGAAATTAATAATTACAAAAATCTAGGAAACGCAACTCAAATTGGAAGTTCCGAACTACCAATCAACACGCAAGAATTGACTTTTTTGTCCTGTCAAAATAACAAAAGCAAGAAATTTAAGCCGTTCGTCGGATTTTTGTCTCCGTAATCTTACAGAAAATGGAATCGTCGTCTCCTTTCAAGGCGGATATACTGAGGGGCAAAGTGGCGCTGCTGACCGGAGGCGGGTCGGGTATCGGGTTCGAGATCTCGACCCAATTCGGCAAACATGGAGCCTCCGTTGCCATCATGGGCCGGCGCAAGAACGTCTTAGACGACGCCGTTTCGGCCCTCAAAGCTCTCGGCATCCCTGTACGTAAACTCTCCTCCTCCCTCTTTTCCCCCCTTTCGTGGTGTACTGTGTAGAGTAGGATACTAACATCTAACTCATAGTAAAGCCGATCGAAAAAGGGGGGCTTCTTTGTTGCGATTTGAGCTCACCCTAGGGTTTTTAATCAGCTCGGTGTCCTGTAATTTGGGAGTGTTACTTATTGGTGAATTTTTGAATTTTCTGCTTCTGTCCCCTTCCTTGTTCTGTATTTTAGTTACCTCCATAAATATAGATTCAGCTCCCAAAAACTTTGTTTTGGTCGTTTGATTTCATACACAGGCCATTGGATTTGAGGGCGATGTGAGGAAGCAAGAAGATGCTCAAAGAGTCGTCGAAGCAACAGTGAAGTTCTTCGGCAGGCTCGACATACTTGTGAATGCTGCTGCAGGAATTTCCTCGCTCCCGCCGAAGATCTCTCTCCAAATGGGTTCAAAACAGGTTAAAAATTCTCTCCCATCTCATCATTATACATCAAAAATTAAAACTGATCGACGTACGTTTCTTTCTTGAACTTATATAGTCCCCCTGTGATTGATTCTTTATCACTCGCTATTTATTCCCAGTGATGGACATCGACACGGTTGGCACATTCACGATGTGCCGAGCTGCTCTGCCCTACATCAAGCAAGGTGGGACGGGAAAATCCCCATCATCGTCGAATGGAGGGCTTATACTCAACATCAGCGCCACTCTTCACTACACTGCTGCTTGGTATCAAATCCACGTATCAGCAGCCAAGGTTTTTGTTCTTCTATCTCTTTCGAAGCTGAGAAACATATCATCACAATACGCATCTCCTCTAATCGAACGAACGTCTTCCGAATAATTAAAAGGCTGCCATCGATGCCCTCACGAGAAACTTAGCCCTCGAATGGGGAACTGATTACGAAATCAGAGTCAACGGTATTGCCCCGGGCCCCATAGGGGACACGCCGGGCATGAGCAAGCTCGCCCCCGAAGAGATAGACAACAAGTCGAAGGATTATATGCCTCTGTTTAAGCTTGGGACGAAATGGGACATTGCTATGGCTGCTGTCTACCTTGCCTCAGATGCTGGTGAGCTCAGTCAGTTGTACTTGTGCTTTTCGATATGTTGTACGTATATTAATGTGATCGAAGATGTCGCTTTTTTTTTTCGAAAGGTAAATACGTAAATGGGAGCATATTGCCCGTCGATGGCGGGCTATGGCTGAGCAGGCCTCGCCACTTGGCCAAGGACGCCGTTAGGCAAGTGTCTCGAAGCGTTGAGAAACGGTCGCGCTCTTCGGCGGTTGGCCTCCCCAAAAGCAAAATGTAGACCCCCACACATATATGGGAAAAAAAAAAAGATCTAATAATATATTATATGGATGGGATGGGGGATATCTACACTTTAATATTACAGTCATAATTTGTTCATGTCAGAAAATCCTTCAATTTATATTTGAATTTTCCTCATATGATGATATCGATTATGACTTTTCAACGTTGTATTTTAATTAGTAAATTACGCTCCTTGCAAATTGTTGATTTAATCGCTGATATATAAAAAATAAAGGCAATGAAATTAAGCGAGAAAGAAGACATTAAAGATACTGATTTAATCGCTGATAATATATACTAGTTTATTTTGCACACCCTATGTGTGTGCCTGAAAATAAAACTTGATAATAGTGGGTGGTTATTGTTTTAATTTTAGTTGTAATATTTAGGTAGAAGGAAATTGTTTGTTTTTAATTATTTTTATAATTACTTTGCCACATTTACTATGATTTAATAAATAATGATTATAAATGCCAAGATAGTAATTGGGCCTTAAAGGGCTGGCCGGATAATTCATGAACAATTATTGGTGGTCGTTAAATATATGTAGGCCCAAAACCTACTTGAAATTCTCATGTTGGAGTCCGCTTGTTATAATTTCGTAATACGACCATTAGCCTATATGCATTAGTGGGTGGTTTTTCTTATAAAAGTAACTAACCAATTGGCTCAAATTTTTGGTGTAATTGATACACCAAATTGGCTCAAATTGACAGTTTTTAACTCCCCCCTGACAATTAATATAAGAGTATAGATAAAAAAAATAAAGGCAATGAATAAAGAAATTGCACCAAGAAAGAAGAAATTAAAAGTGTTGATTTAATCGCTGATATATATAAAATAAAAGGCAATATGAAATACATTGCAGCTATAAAGAAGATATTAAAAAGTTGATTGTTCTATTGGGCCGATCGGAGTCACTTATTCGGGCCCATGAAGCAACAGCCCGTTATCCTTCCACTGCAGAGAGGGAGAGGTTTTCGCTGCTCTGTGAAGCCAGCCTCACGCGGTGCCCTCTACTCTAAGGCCTACGAAGCCCAAGCCTTCGCATGGACCACGCAAGCCAACTCACCACTTGGAACGGGCGGGCCAGAAGAACGCCAATGGACCCAGCGAATCCGGCCCGACCCAAAGTCCAATCAACTTAAAGCCCCCACTTGGGTTACAAGCTCACGCTACTGAGCTCGGCGAACAACAGCTGTCTTGCACCAATATAAAAACTGATAAATGACGTTCTATCTAGTCGGTGTGGGACAAAGAAAAGATGAAAAAACTATTGACGTACGGCGTCATATATATATTATGACTCTCTCTCTCTCCCCGCTTTTATTGCTTTAGTCTGTTGAATGAAATAACTTATTTTTTCAGCGTCTCGTTAATAGAAGAAAAGATAAAACGCTTCTCTTTTTATTATTCACAACAAAACATCCATGAACTTTGAACCAATTGCTTAATCGTTTGTACGGAAAAAGATTTAAACAAAAACACTCTGTTCGTCGTTTCTCAAAAGTCTAGGAGGAAACATTATTACACTCTTGATCTTGAAGCATCATATCATAACACAACTCTTTTTCTACTGCGGATTTGAAGTTTCGACCGGCGTGTCTGAATTAGCTCCCCATTCCGTCCACGACCCGTCGTACACCGGCACATCCGTCTTGCCCAGTCGATGAAGGCCCTAAAATTGAAAAAAAAAACAAATTTTTACTGAGTTCAATCTACACGCCGTATGATTATGTTTACTCATATCAACGAACGTATGCATACTACTCTCACCAACGCCAGCACACATGCAGTGACGCCAGTCCCGCAAGAAGTCAGCACGGGCTTTTCCAAAGATATTCCTACAGATTGAAAAAAACACTAAAATTCTCGACATCTTCTTACCAAATATATGGAGGCGTAGAGACGAGGCGTATATATGTACCTTCTTGTTCGAATCTCTTCTTGAGTTCGTCTGAGGGCAAAAGTGTCTGCGAGCCATCCAACATCTAATAAAAGCCCGAAAAAAAAAGAGTCGTTTAGCGCCTTTCTTCTCAGCTTTAAAAACTTGCATTGTGCGTCGAATGGGGTAATAGAAAATTTTCCCTAACCTGCGAAAAAGGGACGCATTTGCTTCCCGGGACATGGCCGCTTCTTATTCCCTTTCGAGGCTCGGGCGCAGTTCCCTCAAATCTGCAATGAATTGCCGCAAATAAAAAAATTACATATGTACTAAACTTGGACGTTTACTACCTAGCTTTCGAGCGGGCATCTACAAGCTGATGCGTTTGCTCTTCTATATTCTTCTTCACCTGTACGAGTTAGCGTAGTAAATACAACACTTTGTCATATATTCTCATCTCATTAGGTATAAACGCGACGCGCGAAAAAGCGGGGATGGACCTGCTCGAGTGTCCAGACAAGATTCGGTTGAAACTTGGTCTCGAAGGTGATTGGTCCCACCTAATAAAAAGAAATTCAATCTTTTTCGTCAAGAAAACATAATAACAGCCGAAGAAATGCATAGTTAAATACTCACGCGCTGCCCTTGGTATAATTTCTCGATCGCCTCGCTGGCGGCGCTCGCCTTCAATATAGCATCGCCCGAGGCGCTCGATTCTACGTCAAAACCCGAGGCACGCCACCTAGGCAGCCCGCCATCTAGGACCCATATCCTTTCATGCCCAAATACCCTAAACATCCTTTAATAAAAAGGAGGTGGAAAACGCCCCCAATTTAGCGATTTATCATAATTTCTTAAAAGAATAACTAAATTTAAAAAAAAAATACTCACCACCAAACGCGGGCTGCGCTGAAGATTCCCTTTCCGTCGTAGACGACGAGCCCATCTTTGTTCTCTATTCCTAGAGCTGAAACGGCGGCGGCGAATGCTTCTTCTGAAGGTAACATGTGTGGCAACTGTACGTACATACCATTGTTATTTAGAACGACAAAAGCAGAGCTGCGAGCGATTAACTACACAAAGGAATCGAAGCTCTACAATTCTTTTCTAGAAGGAATGGGGGATAGAGTCAAGTAGGCCAAGATTAGAAGCAGCCTTGAAGTTGCTTGTACATAGAGAAGAAAGAAAACGAAAGTTACATTAGTTTTTCGATCTGCTATGCCATCGACGTCGAAGAAAAGCGCCCCTGGTATGTGTGCGACCTGAAAAACATTCGATCTAGTTCGTCGAATCGTTGCAATTAATAGCCAAGTGTTATAAGGAAACAAAGGGATATAGATATGAAAGCGCCATGTCAGCACCTGATACTCTTGAAGTGGATTTCTCTGCTCATCAGGCATGTACCATGATGCATCCAACACCTAAAGTAAACAACAAACTACTAAACTTTCTGCAGTAAACAATCAACACTTTGCAGATCATCACAGTCCAATCTAAATTGTTCGAAAATTCGAGGTAGCTTAAACCTTAACATCAGGTTCACGGAGGTTCCTATGGAGCCAATCGGCAGATACGACGGGCTCAGTAGTAGGCATCGAAAGCATGGAGAATGAAGCTTGTGATTCAACTGCTGAAGAAGACATGCGACAAGAAAGAATCCCACGATGTTTAAACACCAAAGAAGATGAACTACGAGCCAATGATCGAAACGGTCTCCACTGCAACACAAGGCGGAAATTTCTCAGCTAAGGAGCTACACATATCGATTCTTGATGAAAGAAAGAACATGAAATTAATGGTGGGCAGCCATCGATTTCTTCTGAAGCTTTCTCTTGGACTAATAGCATACATGCGAAAGGGATAAAGACACAAGCTTTTTTACAGAGCAAAAAGGACTTACGCTGGACAGTGAAGAGCAGTACTGTGATTTTGGCGATAGAGGCGACGAAGCAGATTGAACGAGGCGACGAGCGAAGAGGGTTCTTGATAAAACAGACGACGCCATCTGTATAATCTTCTTAGGGATAGGAATCAAACGTTACAGATTCGATTAGGGCTGATGCTTACTTTTGTCTCCTTCCAATTTTACTCTGCTTATGGGATTTCCAAGCGTTTGCCCAGAGGATCAAAGGGTCGATTTTTAAGGGTCTTTTCTTGGTAAATTTTATTTTTATTTTTTGTGGGAGCTTAGAAGTGAAATAGTAGCCGATTTGTCAATAAACTGTATTTTTCGAGTTTTTTTAAGGTTAGAGATTTTGATTTACTAGGGTAAGTTTGCTTTATAAAGGGTAAAAAAATCTTAACAATAAATAATGGAAATTGGACTGTATTTATTTATATAAATTTTTGCATGGATGATTGGATTGAATTCTAACTTAATGAGCAAAACGCTTATGCCAAACTAATAAAGATTTGTAAAACACTAAAAACATCGGTTAATTCAATCATTCATTCTTAATGAGATTATGATGATAAGTGATGAGCTGACAAACTTGGTATTAATAATGCTTATTTATCTTTCTATTTTATTAAGTGGGAGATGATTCTCAGTTTGGTGTGTCAGATTAATTACAATTTTACCCATAATATTGTTAAAATAATTACAATTATATCCTCAAGAAATTTTTCTTATATACATAATAAAAGTAATAAAATTAAACTTATAATTTAATTTAAAAATAATATATAATATAAAAATATTATTTATATATTGCACATGCATAGAATATGCTTATTACTAGGCTATACTCTTTTATTAAGGCTCATGGCCTTGGTTAAACCGTTCAATTTGGTCTGTAAATTAAGTCTACTTAGAAAAAATATTAAATAAAATAAAAAGAAATCGCCCACGAACATTACTTGCTATTTTTAGTTAAATATTAATTTACTATTTTAGTTAATTATTAATTTTTTATTTTTAATTAATTATTATTTTACTTTTAATTTAATATATATGTTATCAAAGTACAAGCATATGAGTGTGCAAGAATACTAGTGTTTATTAAGGGAGGGGAGAGCACAACGTAGTAATTGTTAATTGGTATGTCAATTTCATGTTAATTATCAATTTGCCATTAATTACAAATTATTTATTAAAGACTACTATATTAAACATGGCACTATAAAATATCTTAATTACAATTTGTCATTAAAATACTGAAAATTAAAATTGGACTATTTAAATTAAATATTAAAAGATTTATTACTATTTTTTAGAGATGGGAGGACTTGAATGTGCTATATCATTACTAATAATTCATCTATCATTCGCGGACAAGGTTGGGCTGTCATGAATCTGGGCTAAAATGAATAAATAATTTATGCATTTCACATACACGAAAATAGACTCTAACCGTCGACCAATTTGATTACTATAAGACCCAAGCCAAGCATGGCCGGCCGAGTGGGTTTCAACGTCATTAATGCAGACAACATATGTTGATTAACATATGCAAATTTTCAAATAATAAAATGCATTTAAAGCAGTCATTAATATGTCATTAAGGAGATATATCAAAAAAGGGTCGTCTATAAAGCATCGTTTCTCTCCGTCATTAATCAATTCACACAGCTGCCCTTTCGTGTTATCATCATACCAAAAATAAACGCAAGGATAATTATGATTACATTAAAGCACTCATTATGATGCTTGAATATAGGATCATTACATTAAATTGCTTACTATTATTAATTTATGTAGCTTCTCAAATATTAATGAATATACATTAATGTTCTTTGTGAATTCGATGAAAAAATGGACGTTGCTGATTTAGAAAAAAAAAAAGAATCATTACTATTATTAGATTCATAAATTGTCGTGCACATAATTGTAATCAATAAATACCCCATCAGCATTGTTACATTTACTTGCATTTATTTATACATCAGTAAATCTAAAAATCCTTTTTTTTTCTTGTCACTATTACACTTACCTCACCACCACCCACAAACTACTTCAATATATAGTCTTCCACATCATTAGTCTCGTTTCTTTCACACGCATGTTTCTTAATTCTTCTTCCATCTCTCTCTCTCTCTCTCTCTCTCTCTCTCTCTCTCTCTCTCTCTCTCTCTCTCTCTGTGTGTGTGTGTGTGTGAAGACGTGAAAGTAGATATACCTTTTGTCGGTATCATTGTTCTGAGCCATGGCTGCTGATGTGAGCACTTCCTTAATGAGACTGATGAACGGCGGCGGAGATGCAAGCGACTCAGGGAAGTCGCCGGCGCCGATCATCACCAGGGACCTCCTCGGCGGGTGTTGTACGGCGGCGCCGGAGACCAAGGAGTTGGACCTTGACCTGCAAGTCCCTTGTGGCTGGGAAAAACGTTTGGACTTGAAGGTAATAATAATATACTAAATGATATCTTGAATTAATAACACGTAATAATTAATTAAGAATAAAAACCCCTATGATGATGATGTTATTACATCCTTTCTTGGCATTCTTTTTGCTAAGCACAGTCTGGAAAAATCTATCTCCAAAGAACCAACTCCTCCACAAAAAACTCATCATCACCACCGTCGATATCAGAAAACGCCGCCGGCAAAACCCTAACGACGACAACCCTAAACCTATTCAACGACGACGGCCCTTCCGCCGTCCTAGATTTGAAGCTTGTCTCGGCGCCGACGTTTAATAATAACCAAAGCGTCTGTACTCTTGAAAAAGTCATGTATGCCCTCGAAAGAACAACTGAGAAAGAGAGTAGCAGCTCTTCTGCCATGAGAAAACGTGGTGGGCTCTCATCGTCTTCGCCTAATTCGCTTCAGTCAAAAGATTCTTTTTCCGATGAAGATCATGGCGGCGGCGGCGGAGCTGCTTTTGCTGGTGGGTGTCCTAATTGTTTGTCATATGTCTTAATATCCAAAAATAATCCCAAGTGTCCTCGTTGTAATTGTAACGTTCCTTTGCCTGTACTTGCCAAGAAACGTAGGATCGATCTAAATATATCAATCTGAGGAGAGAAAAATAGCATTCGTGTATAATAATTAATAAGAGAGTCGAATGGTTTGTGTTTGGATCTAATTTTTGTATACTAGTATTTTGGCAAACCCGATGCGTGTGTTTGACTTTATAAATTTATAATATTAAGTTCTATTTTAAATTTTAATAGGCGAAATTATAATGTTTGGATTTAATTTTATATTATTTTTAAGAATTAAAAATGATTTTAAGGATGTATTGATGATAAATTTAAAATTAGGGATATAATTGTAATTTATGGCTGTCACACAAATCAATTTGTGAGTAGTTACTATAGTCATTCTCTCCTAATAAAATAGAAAGATGATAAAAACATTTAACTACCAAATTATGATTTGCTAACATATTTTAAATGGGGAACCCATTAATAGCATAGAGGACGACCTTTGCGATCGAACAGTTTGCACAATAAATAATACTGGAATTGCTTGCAATTCACATTTATGCACACGCAACCATATGATAAATATGGAAAATTATTTACTTCTTTGAATATTATAGACCCAACTACTTCCTCCGTGGAACTAACGCATGAAAGTTTTGGTTTTGCAGTTAATGCGATTTTGCTTGATTGTTCTGCGTCGTTGGAAGAGAGATATCTTTAAGAGATGAGCTCTCTTCTTTCATGGATATATAGATGGACAGAAGCTTATAAATGCATATTCATTTATTACACTGTAACTTGCAACATCAGGTTTATTAAATGTTGACTCATCTTATATGTATATATTTATGAGTTTAAGACAAATATAACCGGGAAAGGATGTCATGTAATGTAGTTATGTCTTGTTGAAGTGAAAACAGACCCAGATTTGTGTCAGGTGAATAAGTTTAATAATACAGCATTTAATTGACCTTATTCATTATATACCTACCTAACTTGCAATAAATTCTGTAACAATTAATTTATATTGTTCATCTTCCTATAAAACATCGCAACTCAATGCCCCACCATTTCCTTTCAGAAATGGAGCACATCACTACACATATATTTATTTAAGTTTTATCATCTCGATTTATTACACACATAGAGACTAATAAAAGCGCTTAGACGTTAAATTGTAAAGGACTCGAACTCTTGCTTTGAAATAATGAAACGGTTTGGTGTTAGCATTTAGCATCATCCGTCAATTTATGCAATAAATGTGGTATGAAATAATAATTATTCTAATTCATCATCATCATCGTCTTAATGCTTGATTGATTTTCTTTACTAAAGAAATCGCTTTGAAACTATCCAGCAACCAACTACGAAAGCAGTCATTTAGTGTTTTCATAACTTCGTTCGTAAATGCTTTATTTTTATTCGTGGTTTTGATTTTACGTTTATTTTGTTAATTATTTTAGTAAAATTACCAACATTTGTATATGTGAAAATAATGATATAATAGTATTGATATATAAATTTAAGCTACATTGGGCAGAACAGAACCCAACGTCGTGTTTTTTTCTGCAAGTCCACGACAGGCTTGTACTGATAAAGTGAGATTGGGCTTTCTTCATAGGTTAATTTCTAAATTAAATATAATATATTGATTAAATATAAAATATTCATAATATGTAATAATCAAGATGCAATTACGATTCAATAGATCTACTACTTACATGCCCCACTTAATTAAGGGACCTTTACAATTCAGCCCCCATTCAACTTTAAAAATCGTGTTCAGCCCCTGCCAGAAAAAGCAATTAGTTTTAAGGACCCGAGTTTTCATACCACTTCATCGATCTGTGGTACCACTTCTTTGTTCTGTAGTACCACTTCTTTGTTCCGCAGTACCACATAGTTGTTCTGCAATACCACTTCTTTTGTTCTGCAGTACCACTTCATTTTTACCGCAGAAAAATGAAGTTGTACTGCAGAACAATTAAGTGGTATTGCAGAGCAATTATGTAGTACTGCATAACAAAGAAGTGGTATTACGGAACAAAGTAGTGGTACCACAGACCGATGAAGTGGTATGAAAAATCGGGTCCTTAAAACTAATTGCTTTCTGACAAGGACTGAACACGATTTTTAAACATGAAATAGGGGCTGAATCATAATTAACTCCTTAATTAATCTTATCCGAACGACTCTTTTGAATTATTTCCATTTTTTTCTCAAAAGCAAGAACATTCTTGAAAAGTGATGTCGAGGAATTACAGTTAAGCCCTTTACCGCAAATGCAAACAATAGTGTCCGTACAGTACATCTGCAGGTAAGCTTTTGCGGGGTAAATTTTACTCTAATGCCCCCGACGAGTTGCTAGTTTGCTACTACGTTACACAAACAAACAAACAAACAAACGGAGATACCAAGGAACCAAAAAAAGTACACAAGAAAAACGATAAAAACTAAGATTATTGATTTGATTCATCGGCAATCACGCTGACGGCGACGAACTGCCTCCGCCGTCTTGGTCCGCCGTGCTGCTGCTACTACTCATCATCAGCTCGCCGAACAGCTCGCGGAGGTCACGCTCCTCCCCACCTCCGCGGACACGGAGCGTGTCCAACACGCGCTCGAACAGTAACACGTGGCAGGGTATCCTCAGCACGCCCTTCTGCTCATATCCGTACTCTTGAGCCGATCTGTTGAGAAGCTCGACGAAGATTGGGTGGTTCAGTAGATCGGCGCTGACGACGAACCGCTCCATCTCCTCGCCGACGTACACCGGCAAGTGCCCGCCGGGAACCCTTCCGAACGACGGCGTTTTGCTGGGACGCTTGGTGGTGGGGGATGACAAGCAGTCGTAGCGATAGGATGAAGAAGAAGAAGAAGAAGCATCGGCCACCCTTGAAAGCCTTCTAATGAGGTTTTTCATGGGGATTTTTTTTTTTTGGTGTTATTGTAATGAAGTCGAAGGTTGTCTGAAGGGAAAGAAAAGAGAGTGTTTATTTACTTTTTATGTCTGTGTTGTAGGTGTAGTATTGGGGTTTCTTTTCTTTTGTGGGGGTTTGTGTTTATTATATTTAGGTGGGAGGGAGAGTACGGACAATAGTACTTGGAAGGTACGTATTTATTATTTGCCTCTTCCTCTTAAGGTTTGTTTGTCCGAATGTTTATTACACTGTGGTTAGAGACTAATTATTAAGTTATTAATTAGTTAATTTGCTTAATCCGCTTATGGCTGCTGTTTTCATTGAAGCACGACCATGAAAACTCACTTGGACTTATCTGTTAGATATCTCGACATAAACTAAGAAGAATTTTTTCAAACGAATATAATTATGTTCGCAATATCGATATAATTTCGTACAGTCGAACAATCTTGAGACTGTTTGAAAGATTATGAATGGGACAAATGGAAGCGAAGTGAAGAGCGGCGTGATTATCGGGTAAGAGAATATGAGACAGACAAATTGAAGTTATTGCTATTTTTGGGTCATTTTCCGTAAGTTCGAATTATGACGTAATAAAGACTGCGTATTCGTAATGCTTTCTCAAAACTGATTAGCTTTTATGCACAAACATGACGTGGCCTTCCACCTTTGCAAACGAGGAAAAGCATTGGATCAATGTTAGGATTTCCACTTCTGATTAATTTTTAATATTTTTTTTACCTCAGTCATATCTCTTTCTGAGCCTCACCTCTTTTCTTTTCAAAAGTGGCTTTAGGGAGCGATGTTACAAATAAAATATATCTCTACCTCATAGTGTTAGGTTGGGACGGATCCCATCACATAGGACTTAGATTTAGACCACACATGTTTCTAACACAAATATTTGGGTTGTACTTTCTATTTATTTATATTTTATTTAATAATTTTTCTAATTTTAAATATTTGATATGCTTATAATAATAAAAGTAAAAATTATGTTAATTTCCTTTTATTTATTGATGTTTTTCTTTTAATTTAATAAAATAATCAAACAATATGCTAATTTTATAATTTAATTTAATTTCAAATATTATTTATTAAAATTTAGACTTTTTAATTGTTATTATATAAAGTTTAATGTAGGAATTTGATTTTTTACCATAGAAAATAGAGTTAATGGGTTGTAATAAAAATTAGTGTAGAAAATCGAGTTTATGTGTTGCGGTAAAAGCAACGCAGCAACCATAATATCGTGTAGGATTAACCGTATTTTATGTTGCGGGTTGAAGCTGCTCTTACGTATCATATTTAACAATACTAAAATAATAAATTACAATTAAATAAAAACTTGACTAGGTACGGGTGCGTCGATGCAATAGATCAATTACATCAAATCATAAAACATAGGCAAGGGTAGTGGGCTCCACCATGTTTTCCTTTAGTCTCTAGAGAATGTTACAAGTTAACTTATAACTACGATACGATGAAGTACGGTGTGTCCTACCGTATCACTTGTACGTACGATCAAGATAATACAGTATTTGACGAAATAAATTAATAAACAATTATTGGGTGTGGTGGGCCATGGTATGAAAAACAACTTCAAAGTGGTGGGCCTCAATGGGCCTGTCACGCATGTCGATATTTAATTCTTTTTACTTGGCAGGACTAGGGCTGGGGAAAAATACCGAAATACCGAAATACCGTCCTTATCGTATCGAATCGTATCGAAATTATCGAAAATTTTGGTATACCGAAGTTTTTGGTAAGGTATGATACCGTACCGAAAATTTTCGGTACGGTAATGGTATGAAAGTTTTTAAAATTAGGTATACCGATTATACCGAATACCGAAATTCTAAAATTTTTAATATATTTATATATATATATATACACACACATATATATATTATATTATTTCAAAAAATATAAAATGAAAAATTAAGGATCTTCATAAACTTATTTAGCCCATAAATTATTAACTTATACACAACTTTCTAATATTAGGCCCACCATATTCTACTTATGTAACTCAAGTAACTTTTAATTTTTGCCTTTTTAATTTTTTTCATGATTTTTGAAAGCGTGAAGATGCAATGCAATTACTTTTTGTTAATCTTCACTAATTTTTAAATATAGCCGCTTCGTTCTAATTAATCTGTATATAAAGTTTTATTTTGTGGTTATGTAAAGTTTTTTGTCTTACTAAGGAGACTAGCTAAACTATGTAAATTATTTAAGGTTAAAAAATCTTTTTATTTTGAAAAATTCGGTATTAATGATCTATCTTATTGGGGTCTAAGGAGTTTGAATTGATTAAAATTCCAAAACAACGAATTAACGAGTCACGAGACATGCATGGTAAAAAACCCTCCGTATGAATGGTATAGAAGGTATGATACCGATACAATACCGAAATTTCGGTATGATACCGTATCGAAATTTAAGGTATACCGAAATTTTGGTATGGTATTGGTATGATTTTTTTGGATACCGAAATTTCGGTACGGTATACGGTATCACAGTTTTGGTACGGTATACCGTACCGAACCACCCCTAGGCAGGACATTGTTGGGAGGATGAGGATGAAAAATGTTCAAGATAATTGATTTATCTTATCTTTGCTTTTTTTCTATTTCCCTTTATTTCTTTTTTTCGAATGGAAAATCCGATTTCAAACTTGCAGCTCGCATCCACTTATATCACGGGGTTGGTCTATATGGCTTGCTTTTTGCAAATTTGTTTCTAAGTCCACGGTGATATCACTAACCTTTTAAAAGTGGAAGTTCTATTTCTTTAGTATATGTGGAATAATTGGTGGAATCATTGTCGTCGTCGTCATATTTTCTATATTATTTCCCACGACCCTCCGTGACAATGATAAACAATGCCTTCAAATAAGTGCCTAGAGTCGTATATCCAAACTTCGAATGTTTTCCTTTGATGTTCGATTCATTTGGGCAGGGATATTAGGGTTTTGTACCATGTAAGAATTCGGAAGAGCCCTCTATGTAATGATGGGCCTTGGACTATAACAGCTTAATTTATATATTAAACGCCACAAAAATTTGGCCATAAATTAAATAATACTAATGATAATATTATTAATTTGCTTCTTCAAATTCAATTACGGTGAAAAGGTTATTAATTTTATAATAATTACATACATGGTTTGATTTTTCAATTTTGATATCCATACACTTTGAACTTTCGAAACATGAAAGTTGAATTATTATGAGAAGCAGCACGACGTCGTATATGCAATGTGCCCCACTAACATGAACTTTATAATGGTGAGACTGGCCTCGTACATGGTTAGATAGATAGAAGCAATAATAGATAGATACCAAGAAATTAAATTCTTAGAAAAAAAAAAGAGTGGAATAGCTATAATATATTTGATGGCCCCTGCACATACCAATCCCGTGTATTCTTGTAAATATAGGTTAATTCACGCATAAAGTCGTGTATTTTATTTATTTTAGCAACTTCTTCCAAATTCTCGATTGTTGTAAATCAAGTATATAATTTACATCCAATCATGAAAACACATATCTTTATCTACGCAAAACCATATTTTCATATTGATTTTATAGTACATTGGACTTAAGGGTTTGAGATCCTCTATTCCACTTCCTGTATTCCACTCCGTTTTCCAAAATACTGTAAGTTGCCTTTGCTGAATATAGGCCAACACAATCTTAGATTATTAATCCTGTTCCTTCACTTAATAAAAAGAAGATTTAATATCACACTGATATCTAATCATTTCATTCTTATTTTCATTCTAGCAGAATCATAAAACAAAAGTCACCTTCTTAGAAACAATATTGTAGTAATCTTTCAAACAAAAAGAAAGCAATATTGTAGTAATATCAGATTACAAAAACAAGACAGCTATACGATCTCATCCGATTTACAGCATGAGATCTCGAGAAAAAATCTTTTCCCAGAAAAAGAAAATTAAATTAAATTCGAAAACAACGCTCCCTTTTTATCACCTTTAAATTCCCAGGACAAGTGCACAGTATATATATGTTTGTGTGGTTCATCTTCTTCACAAAGACTGAACAGATCTACGAAGTAACAAATAATGGCGATCGAAGCTCAGCATAACAACAGCATATTCGTGCCTCAGAGTCTCAGCAGAAGGTACGAATTAACAGCTCGTTAACATCTTGAAAGTGATTTTGATCTTGCCGGTTAATTTGCCTTTTACCAAATGTGCAGCGATTTTGCTACTAACAATCTTCAGAATTCCGGCCACTTGTTCCTCACTCCTCCGGCGAACGGAGCGACCTCGATGGTTAACGATCTTCGAGGCTACTGTAACTCGTCTTTGTTCGGAGGGTTGGCTTTTCAGGATCGCCAACAGCAATTGGACGTTGCTCGATTCATCTCTCAACACGTACGCTGCGATTTCCCCCCTTTTAAATCACTTTCTGTCACGATTATCCGTGAATTGATCGTCCAACCGAATTCATGTATCGACAGAAGGACAGGATGCGAATCGAATTCGAAGAAGGACGCGAGAGGTATTCCAGGAAATTGGTCCAAGCAGCGGAAATCGTCGTAAGGAAGAGGCTCAGATCCAAAGACGAACAACTCGTCAAAATAGGCGAAATCAACGCAGCTCTAAACGCGCGAGTCAGGTCACTGACCGTACAAAATCGGAAGTGGCGCGAACTTGCTCGGAGGAACGAGGCCACCGCGAAGGCGCTGCACAGAGATCTCCAACAGGCGCTGCAGGAGCGGCGGCGGCGCGACGACGACGACGCGCGCTCGCACTGCGGCAGCAACTACGAAGACGACGCCTGTGATGACTCGGCGGCGCGTGGAAGACAGGCGATGGCGTGCAGGAGGTGCTTGACGGCGGAGTCGTGCGTGTTGGTTTTGCCTTGCAGGCATTTGTGCTTGTGTGCAGTTTGCGGGTCATCGACCCATCTTTGCCCCGTTTGTCACTCTATCAAAACCGCGACTGTTGATGTGAACCTTCCTTAGCGGGTGATTTTCACCGTAATATTTCTTTGTATCTTAATTTCTTGATATATTTTTCAATTATATGTATCTTAATACTAAATTGTCTTGTCTTATTGGGCTAAGAGAGCGAAATTGTCTTGGGCTATCCATGTTACTTTCTAGGCTTGATTTTTATTTGGAGAAAAAAAAAATATAAATAAATATCATTGATGAAATTATTGTCCCAAACTATACATGATCATGACAACTCTAAGGCTATCATTTGGAATTCAGATAGATCCCGATTTATCATAATTTTGAACAAGATAAGTGAGTTGGAGCTTGGTAATGAATTAAGTCATAAGATGATTGTAATAATAATGTATGAGACATCAAATTGTTATCTTATAACCCATGGGCCATAACCTTTACACTACCCTAATGTGCGCTTTTAGTTGGCAGTGGTAATGACTGATTCGTCATTTTAATTTCAGGCTATGATTGATTCCCAGCTTATCAAAGTTCTATTATTATAATTAGGGGTTTTTAATAGGGTATATTATGGGCCCAAAAATATTTTAAAATAGGTTACAGGCCCTTTCGAAAAAATATCGTTTAAATGACCTAATTTTCGTAAATTTTAGAGATAAGGACCTAAAGTTACACAAGTGTTGCTTCAGAGCAATGAAGTGTTACCGAGGAACAATAAAGTGTTATTGCAGAATAATGAAGTGTTATTGTAGAACAAACGAAGTGTTACTTAGGAACAATGAAATGTTACTGCAGAACAATTAAGTATTACTGCAGACTGCAGAAATCGGATCCATAAATTAATTATTTTCTGACAGTGCCTGAAAACTGAATAGATCTTCTGACAAGGGCCTGAAACGAAATTTGCCTTCCTAATAACTAATTCTTTTTAAAATAAAAATCCCACAAAATGTCAAAATGTGTCCCACCGACCTCTAACACTGTGACTAGAGCTGTCAAAACGGGCTTGGGCCCGCGGGCCGGCCCGCCCGCCCCGCCAAAGTGGCGGGGCGGGCTCTGAAATTTTAGGCCCGCCTGGAGGCGGGCCTGGGCGGGTAAGCCCGCGGCGGGTGCGGGCTTTGGCGGGGCGGGGCGGGCTTACCCGCGGGTAGCCCGCCGGAATATTTAAAAAAAATATATTATTTATTATATAATATTACAAATATAATAATAGGTACTTAATAAAATAAATAGATTAATATTAAAAAAGTTTATTTAATTAGATATATTTCCCTTCATTTTCTTATTTTTTCCAATTTTTATATTATTTTTTTCTATTTTTAATTAATTTTTTTACTTTTTCTTATTTTTAATAAATTTTCTTATTTTATTTTTTTTTAATAACTGGCGGCTAAGCCCGCCAGGCCCGCTACCCGCCTGCAGGCGGGGCGGGCCTTCATTTCCTAGGCCCGCCATCAGCGGGCTTACCCGCCCCGCCCCGCCAGTGGCGGGCTTTTGGCGGGTACGGGCCGGCCCGCCCCGCCGGCCCGTTTTGACAGTACTAACTGTGACAATGACACCAATCATAAATCTCTTCACACAACTAAAAGATAAATAATTATTATTTATAAAAATTAGTAAATACATACACGTCGCTCTGTAGGATTCTTTCTTCATTTTCGTTTTTCCTTTTCTTTTTTTCACTCGTCAACAAGATTTTCTCTTTTGCTCTCCCTTTTATAAGGGATAGAACAGAGAAAAACAAAAAATATATAATCGTTATCCCTAAAAGATGCAATGGGTTCCTAGAAATTGAACGATTGTATTTCTTTTTATGTGATTCTGTACCGAAGTTAACTATCAATCGCCGTTTCTTTTTCGTCGCAAACCCTAGGAAGTTCCTAGATTCAGCTTTGGCGGTTTGACGTATATATTATTTTCTAGTATTCGAGTTTTTTAAAAAAATTAGCATAGCTTTTTAGTGAAAGGAGAAAGAGTCCGTTTTGAGTGGAATCTTTTTTGCTGATTTTGTTTGTATTGTGGAAAGAAATAGTTTGATATGGATGGTTACGGAGGTGGAGTTGGGGATCTGGAACCACTCGGTGCTAATCCTACAGGTATGTCGTGGCTTTTGATTCTGGAATTTGTTTGTTTAAGCTTTTGAATTTGGGGTGCAGATAGATCTGTTTACTTGCCAAGTGACTTCTGGCGATTATTTTTATTTAATATCTTTGAACTTAATTGTGCTCGTTGGCCTCGATTTTCCCGGTGCTTGAATTGGTGGTGTGGTAGTGTGTATTTTGTTTCTGCTCTGGAGTTTCTCTACCTCTACGTGCGTCTCTTTCTGTCTGTGTGTGGGTGTGGGTGTGTCTTAATCATATTTATCTTTGGAGATTTTAGTGCGTGTTTGTTAGTTGATTAATTTTCTTTGAAAGGTGGTGTTTGAAATAGCTGGGGATTGCTTATGCAATATAACTTACTGTTGTGGATTACTGGTTTACAACAGAGCTCGGATATGTTTAAGGATTTTTTTGTTGTTTAACTCGGGAACATTTCTGGGTTTTTGACTTGTTTATCATGTTTGATGATCAGGGAATGCTGTATTTGATGCTTCTCAGTATGCATTTTTTGGTAACGACATTGGCGAGGAAGTTGAGCTTGGGGGATTAGAAGATGAAGAGGATTATAGTGCTCCTCTTGAATATGGGGATGAAGAGTATAGGTTACGGAGAGAAGAGGTGGGTTCTGAAGCTTTCGATTCTTTGTATGCGCATCAGCCAATTTCCTTATGTGTGCCTGCAAGTTTGTATCGAAATGCTTGTGTGATAGTCTTTTCACCATGTTTATATAACCTTGAGTTTTGTGCACTGACTAATAGCTCAAGTTTGTGCTACCATTAATGGTTCATGTTACCTTTCTAATTTTCTAAAGTCACGTTTTTGGGTAGTTAGAAAAAATGATTTATTGTGTAGGAATCTTGTGATGGTTAAGATTTTATAAGTTTTTGTATCTCTATATTTCAAAGTCTCGATTTTCGCAAGATTGTTTGTGTAGGAATCTTCCGATGGTAACATGGTTAAGATCTGTGTTAGTTTCTATATCCCTAGATTCTCATGTCTCATTTAAGCTGTGAATTTATTCTTAAAGTAAGTTTGAATTTATTGTCTTTATTCGGTCAAAATTCTCTCAAAGCTTAGTACGTCGATCAAAGCTTGCGGCCAAAGGGCGTTGAATGCGAGCTTATGTTATTCCATGTGTCGTTACATGTCCTTTTGGTTGTGCATTGGTGGGGTTGGAATTTACCTGAGTTTTATCGGTGAAGTGGCATGAAGTACGTTCATGAGGATTGCGTGCAGAATTTAAGTTCATCACGTGATTTAAATTCGTGATTTTTTTTTCTTTTTGCAGGGTGATACTTTTGGATCTATATCTGAGATCGATGACCTCAGTAACACATTTTCCAACGTAGGGTATCTCTTATTCCAAATTTTGTTAAGTTCACGCATTCTGTCTATTATTTCAAAAAAACAAAAGACACTAACTGAATCTATTCTTTATGTTCTTGTTGGGCTATATACCTTTAATTGTCCCTTTTAATGTATTTTAGAACACATTGCATACAAGTTTGTATTAAGCACGAAGTCGACATTTTTTCTAATTCTCTAAATTGGAACATGTAATTATGCCAACTATTCGTGTCTACCTGCAAAAAGAGTTATGTTACACTCTGATTGATCATCATTTGTCGTACCAACTATTCGCCTAATTGTTTTTTATACCTTACATCTATATTTTCTCGATTATACTTCATTATTATCGGATACTAAACTTGATTGATGTTCATCCATCCTGTTGCTTTATGCTCGGATTGTACGACCAATCGTTTGATACGGCTTAAATCTTACTTTCGTGTATAATGCATCATCGTTATCGTTATGATACACAAAATTGATTCACATTCACTGTTTTTGCTCAATTATTGTATGCTTCTTGCTCGTACAGTTGAATAAAGTTATCAGGGGGCCAGGCAATGCAGGGGCTAGTGGAGACTGGGGATCTTCTAGGCAAAGTGAGTGGCTACTATCGTTCATTGTTGCTTCTTCTTTATGATTGCCATGTGTCTTCTCTTAAATGTTAACTATGATGCTGCAGGTTCATCTTCGGCTGAATGGTCACATGACCAAGATATCTCCAACTGGGCCGATCGACACACTTTCGATGGTGATCGTTTCCAGGAGAGTAAAAACTGGTCTTCAAATCCATATTCCTCCTCACCTGCTCGTGGAATGGAATTGAACTCGTTGCATAGGACATCTTCCTACCCCGATCAGCAGCCACCCATGCAACAGCAAATCCTACGACATCAACATTCAAGTGAACCAATCCACATTCCAAAATCATCGTCTTTCACTTCTTATCCTCTTCCTGGTGGTGGCATATCTCCACAAGCCTCACTAGGTCCTAATATCCCATACCGGCCTGGTGTTTCCCAAATGGCAGTCTCTTCCCCTAATCTTTCTCCTTTCTCAAACCCTCAACATCAGTTAAATGCCTTGCCCCATGGATCACAGTTTAGTGGAAATTTCCCTCAACGGCCTCCTCAGCACACTCTCAACAGTCAACATCAAAACCAAAGGATGAATCCAAGTGGTTCTGGACATCGAGGGGGAGCCCCAAACAATGGCCCTCCCCAGCTATTTTCTCATCCGAATTGGCCTATGCCTCTGAACATTACGCCTCAGCATCAACAACAACAAGCTAGGATGCAGCATCATCAATATCACCAACAACCCATGGGAGGGTTTCCTTCTCAAATGTCAGGCGCACACCTTTCTCCTCATATGATGAATAATGTCGAGATGCTTGATATGACAGATTCAAGAGATCCTAGAGCTGCCATCTCAATGTTGAGGAGCAGGCCGGGTGTTATGCGCCATCCCCATCAGCGTTCTGATTTCGGTGGCATGAGGGCCGACAGTGGTTGGCCAAGATATAAGTCCAAGTACATGACTTCGATGGAGATTGAGAATATCATTAGAATGCAGGTGGCTGCTACTCACACCAATGATCCTTACGTCGAAGATTATTACCATCAGGCTTGCCTTGCGAGAAAATCCTCTGGTGCTAAGCTGAGGCATCATTTCTGCCCGGTTAACTTGAAGGATAGCTTTTCGAAGCCTCGTACAAGCAACGAGCCTCATGCTTTTCTTAAAGTGGATGCTCTTGGCAGGGTATCCTTTTCATCAATACGCAGGCCCAGGCCACTTCTCGAAGTTGACTCACCAAATTCATCTACAAACGAGTCAATCGACTCCAAACTTTCTGAGAAGCCCTTGGAACAAGAGCCTATGCTTGCAGCCAGGGTTGCCATCGAAGATGGCATTTGCCTTCTTCTTGACATTGAGGACATTGACAGATTCTTACAGTTTAATCAGCTTCCAGATGGTGGGGCCGAGCTGAGGCAGAAGAGACAGGTTCTTCTTGAAGGTTTAGCATCCTCTCTACAGCTCCTCGATCCATTGGGGACTAATGGGCAAACGGTCAACTTAGCCCCTGAAGATGATTTCGTGTTCTTGAGGATCGTTTCTCTTCCCAAGGGCAAAAAGCTACTTTTAAAGTTCCTCCGACTTCTCTCGCCTGGAGATCTCAGCAGGGTTGTGTCTATGGCCATCTTCCGCAACCTAAGGTTTTTATTTGGCACCATTTCATCAGATCCCGGCGTATGTTCAACCACCATTAACTTGGCTGAAGCTGTATCTTCTCTTGCCAATCGCATGGATCTTAAATCATTAGCAGCTTGCCTTGCATCAGTCGTCTGTTCGACTGAGCACCCTCCTCTGCGTCCAATCGGTAGTTCTTACGGAGATGGTGCCTCTGTTATCCTTAGATCCGTGCTTGAGAAAGCAACTGAGATTTTGACAGATTCTCATACTGCTGCTGCTAGTAACTGTAGCCCTGCGAACCGTGCGTTTTGGCAAGCTTCATTCGATGCGTTCTTTAGCCTGCTGACAAAGTACTGCTTCAACAAGTACGACTCTGTGGTACAGTCTTTCCTTGCTCAGAGGTCGCTTGACCCTAATGGCTTTGGCTCTGATATGGCCAAAGCAATTGCCAGGGAAATGCCCGTCGAACTTCTGCGTGCGAGCCTTCCTCACACGAGCGAGCAGCAGAAGAAGATACTGCTTGAATTTGCACAGAGGTCTATGCCCAGTGGTGTTGGTCAAAGTGGCTGATTTTTGAGAAGGTGTAAGAGTGGATGGAAATTTGGTTGTTGGTTTATGCATTTTACTTACATTTGACAGAAAGAGTTTCCAACGTAAGAGATGATATATGCTGATGCTGTTCATAGCCATGGGAGTTATGTCACCCTAGGGTCAAGTTTCAAGTTTGTTCATGGTTTTTTTTTTTTTCTTTTGGATTGAGGACTTAATAAGATATGATGGTTTTTGCAGTTTGTGTCGTGATGGGCTTATTTTGATGCTCTCTTGTTTGTGCAAATCCGATGTTTTTAAATAATATTTTTATGTTGGTAAAGCACTAGAAGGGTATAATTCTTCGCATTATCTTATCATATCACACACGAACTATCATTATCATCATGTGTCTTCCATAAATAAGTCTCACCTTACACATAAACGCATTCCCACTTGGAGAGGAGACCACTCCACATATTGTCTCAAATCTGAAAGAACTAGCTAAGCCATTGTCTTTAAAAGCCACTAGATTTTAGAAAATATACATATAGAAAAAAGAGTTTGAATTGCCAAAGATTGCTCTATATATGCTTGTGCCTGCAATCCCACTAAAGTCTTTGTTCTCCAGTTTGGGTAAAAATAATATTTACTTCACATAATCTCATTAATTTCGTAATATTATCTCAAGCCAACAATATCATTCCGCGGTTCGGTCGTCGGTCGTGGGCGCAGCATAAGAAGCGCTAATATTGCGGACGATCATAATCGGTTTTTAGGGTTTCAACTCGGCGGGAGAGTGGTTATTATTAAGCAATAAATGGTGCATTGTTGAGCACATCGCTAAACGATGATGCAACTAACGCTGCAGCCAACGGTCTGAACATATCATAACGGCCGACCAAATGTAGCAGTTTATAGTTACCATTCACCCTTTGTGTAACATAATAGATTTATGTCATTCATGTTTAAAGTCCATACTACGTTTTTAATTGATATACGTTGTTCTATATCATTAATTAAAAAAAAAAGAAATTTACCTCGATCCATCCATCACAAATTCTTAATTTGACTGTTATTGATACATTGTATTTTGTCACGGTTTGAATTTTTCAGCTGTACGACATGTAGTATCTTAGTCGTTTATGGCTAAGTATGTATGTGAAGAGCTAATAGTTAGGTTGACTCGGGTTTTAGGAAAAAATGTTAATGAAATAATAACAATTTACTATCCTATATTAATATAACCATAACATATCCTTATATTGTTATTCTACTAAACAATATTCAATTAATATTATTATATTATTTTGTCAAAGCAGAGATAATTAGTTTAGACATGGGATTAAAAGCCTTTTTACGTTTAAAATAAAAGGAACGTGCCAAAGATTGCCCTTTGGCCTGTGCTTGTATACCTATCTAAAACTTTTCCACCTTTAGGTCAAAGCAATATTTAATTTATTACATAATCTCATTTTACTTTGTAATATCATCTTAAGACAAAATATCATTCCCTCATTATTATAGAACCGATAAGTCTTAAGTACAAAATCCATACACTATACATTGAATATAGTCCTATTATTTCTATTGTTTATTAGATATCCATATTCGGGTTTGGAGCTAAATAAAAGGCGCCACCTTTCTTATTCCTCAGTGTGCCTTTGCTTCTTCAGCTCGTGAAAAACGCTTTCTTCTGAGTTCTTCATCTCTCATTCTTCTGTAAGTGAATAGCAATTCATGTTCTCTTCACATATATACATCTAGGATATTCTACGTTTAATCATTTCGTGGCATGATCTTTGTTGATTTATACGAATCTTTTTCTCAGGTTTTATCTGATTATCTTTGCTGAATAATTTCCCAAGATGAGCAACTTCCTATTCAACGATGAAGACCTCGATGTATTTAGCGCCTCTCAGGGATTCAATTTTCAGCAGCCAGCAATTAGGGCCGAGGGGACGACATCGAGCGTTCAAAACCTCGAAAACGCTGCTAACTCCATCCCAACCGATGCTCCCATTTCCCTATCCGATTATTTTCAGGTAACAAATTCACGGTTAGCTGCGCTGAGTTTCGACGAAAACATTTTAAACGCTTAGAACAGAATAATTTTTTTTTGGGTTTTTCATTGACCCTTTTGATTGCTTTTTCTTGCAGGCTCAACCTTCACCAGCGACCGTGGGGAACTTCGATCGATTTGCGCCTAGGGGAAGTAACCAGAACGCAGCAAATCAAATTCCCGACGGTCAAAGTGAACGGCTGAAGATGGTCGGCGAATATAATGTATGTTGTCTTATTCGTCCTCTCGCGCTCTTTCTACATATAGATTTGTTTGCGCCCGTTTTCATCGTTTTTTCTCGAAAAAAGACGTGTCATTTTAAGGGCACATATATGTGTCAATTAGGGTTTTGTACTACTGAGTATCTTTTTGCTCTTATTTTATTAGGGCTCTTATCCTCCGCAAGGCGGTAGTCTCGAACCCCAAGACAGCAACGACGCGAACATGTTCTTCGACCCCGAAAATCTACTCCTCCTTTTGGAGACGGCCGACGGGCAAAATGACGTTCCTATCCCTATCCCGGGCGAAAAAGACCATCCTATCCTCATCCCGGAGGACGACGACGCCGAAGACCAGCCCAACATTGTTGGCTCTGCTGCTAGCGTCGTCAACGAGAAGAAGAGAGTCGAACGTTCGCCCGAAGAAGGACACGGCGGGGGCCCGCTCAAACAGCAAAGGTTGTCCGAGACGGGCCCCACCCCAAACTGGACCGGGCTTCTCGGGGACGTGGTGCTCGAATGCGCAATCAGACACCAGCGTGGAGCCCGCCCTAATAATCTCACCACCGCCGATGCTTCCTCTTCTCACGTTAGTGGAATATCGAGCTCTTTGGCGCTAAATTATAATAATACTTCTAATGAGAGCAGCGTTTTAGCGCCAACGAAAGTCGAATTTAACGCAACTTCTCACGGCGTTGCGTACGAAGGTTCTTCAATTGATGGATCGAACCACGGGGCTCTTGGTTGGTGGAACCTATATAGATCCACCTTTGGCGAGCCCAGCCCCACGTTTGACTTCGGTTCGAACAACATCGGTTCGAGCGGTTTGAACCGTGGCTCGAGCCGTGGTGGCCGAAGCGGCCCTTCAATGAATCAAAGTCGTCGTTCCCATCTACCACCAAAGGGACCACCGCCGCCGAAGTAAATAGTTGGATAGGAAAGGAAATAAAGCTCCTGGGCCCCGTGGAATGTCATGGAAGAACATATATATCTTAGTCTTAGTTGTTGTTGTATTGGAGCGTAGCATCTTGGGAGAAAAAGAACAAACTATGTGTTATATATATTTATGTTTTAGATTTCAATGTTTCCTTTTCTTGTTTTCGTAATCGAGTGAAGATTGCAACGCAATTTAGAGATGGTGGCGCGAACGGGGGACAATGGGGTCGCTTCCTGCAAAATAAATGAATTTAATTGACGAAATTGGGCTTTTATGGGCCTAGAGAGTTGGGCCTAGGCCCAAATTCCGTGCCGAAAAAACGAAAGTCACGTGATGAGTCACGTGGCTTACAGATAGATGGAGATGGTGGCGCGAATAATGAGAGTGGGGTCGCTTCCTGTAAAATATGTATTTATTTAATTAACGAAATTGGGCTTTCTTGGGCCTATATCATTGGGCCTAGGCCCAAATTCCGTGCTGAAAAAACGAAGGTCACGTGGTGAATCACGTGGCTTACAGATAGAGATGGTGGCGCGAATGGCACAATGGGGTTTTTGCTGCCTGCCAAGTAAATGTACTGACGTAATTGGGCTTTATTGGGCCTGTGTCGTTGGGCCTAGGACCAAATTCCGTGATGAAAAAACGATGGTCACGTGGTGAATCACGTGGCTTAGAGATAGAGATGGTGGCGCGAATGGGAGTCGCTTCATGCAAAGTGAATGTATTTAATTGACGTAATTGGGCTTTTGTGGGCCTGTATCTTTTGGGCCTAGGCCCAAATTCCGTGCTGAAAAACGATGGTCACGTGGTGAGTCACGTGGCTTACAGATAGATAGAGCTCTGAACAGCACACAATTTGGCTGACTGACCCCACAAAGCATTAATCTCAATTAAATTAATTTATGCTTATTAATTAATAAAAGACAGCAACGAAAGTCTAACGACTTGTTTGGATTGACTGGAATAGGGTGTTTGTTTGCATTGTACGTCCCGAAACTATCCTCCGTTTTCTGGCAAGAGCCGACCAGTGTATGTTTCCTCAAGGGAGGGGTGAAATAGGTAGTTTAGTATTTTAGATCCACGCTAGCCAAACACGACGCAGTGAGGGAAAATAAAATATGTTGGTAGCAATTCAAGCAAATGCGGTCTTCGGAGGAAACTGAACTTCTTTTAATTCCTTTGTCATTAATGGAACCCCTGATCTAGAGGTACGAAAGCTTTATATCTGCTGTAGATGATTGAATTCATACTTTTGTAGCAATCCTTTATCCATTTGTTATTATAGCTGTGATGTTAAGTATGGAGCTGGATTCGATCTGGGAAAGATGTTCTTCTCCTTGATTCAGCTTGTCTGATGACCATTTGAGCTGAAATCGTGGTGAAATTATTGACTTTTTGTTTAATTTCATTGAACTTCAGGGGTTGCCAGGTCGTTGTGGTCTGATTTATTTCTTGCGAAATTTTATGGATTTGGAAAGAGTGAGTTCTGTAAATGGATCGGTGGAACCAATAACGATGGGTTGAGACATGATTGTGGGTTAAATGGTGAAGCTGATAATGGGTCTCAGTCTCATAGTGTGCAGAATAACAACCATGGCGATGGATATGGAAAGGGGAAGGGAAATTCATCGCCAGGGGTTTCGAATTCTGAAGCTTCACCTTCGTCCTCTGCAACTAGGAAAGGCTTTGGTTTGAGGAAGTGGAAGAGAATCGACAGAAATTCTGCCAAATCGAGCGGTGGTAGTGGTGGTTTTGATGCTAGCCAGTTCCTAAAGGACGAACGATCGAATTCAGAAGTGAATCCGAGCAAGCGTGCACAGGTTTACGTTGAGAAGGAAAGCAGCGATAATTCTGTTTCATCAACGAATGCTATGGTTAAAAGCTTTGAAGGGTTTGCTTTGTCTGGGGAACCCATCTTGGGCACAGAGGCATTGTTTGGTACTGGGACAGATTCAGACAACAGTGAGGATCGAAGTAGTAAGTCCTCGACAGCAGCTAGTGGCCAACCGATCAGATACGATAGGCCTATGGTTTCAGGATTTCCTCATGATAAGAGCAAGCTGAGGACTTTAAGCGGGAAGAACGCGACTCACTCGGTGCAGCGTGGTAGTCACCATGGGAAAGTTCAGGCTGAGAAAATAAAGAAACCTAGAGAAGCATCGGTGAAGAGTTTGAAGGAAACATCTGTTTTGAGCTTGGAATCTGATTCTTGTAGCTCTAACTTTGTGGTTATGCCTGAAACAATTTCCATGAACAATGGTAGGGAGGGTCAGAAGCAAGTTGATTGTGATGGGGAAACTGTTACTGAAGTTGAGAAAAATTACGGTGACCAAGGTGATAAAGAAGAAAGGAATAGAGAAGAAGGATATGAAGACATATCACATGAGAATGGTGTTGCCGACTCCTCTACGGAAGCTAAAGTAGATGGGAAGGAGGTTAACGGTTTCTCTACTGATAAGGATCCTCTGGTTGAAGCTGTCGATTCCCTCCAATATGCACAAGAAGCGATAGAAAAAGGTTTGTCACCATTTCATTCACCATTGGATTTTGCGTTCTATTTTTCTGTGGGTAGCCTCCTGTTGGTCAATCTTGATTTATGAATGCCGAAAATTTTGCAGTGACCTAGTTTTGAGGTTTAAATTGCTTCTATGATCTCTGCACAGTGTATCCGTTCGTGAAAAATGGGAGGGGCATTTCTTCCAGTTTCTTTGTCAAAGTTGATTAGCTTCTTTCCTGAACTCAAAATATCCTTCTTTGATAGATCCAAATTTTTTTTCTCAGAGATGCTCAAGTTCCGTGAAATCAGCAAACATGTCGAAGATTTTATCTCAGACTGTCATTGGGAAGCTGAAGCTGATGAGCAGCATCCGCAGGAAACCATATCTGAGAACCAAGAAGTTGAAAAGGAAATCGAACTACTCTTGAAGAATAGAATTGAGGCCGAAGTGGAATACTTGACAATATCAAGCATGCTGAGAAACCTGCGGGCAGATGCTCTTGCTTCAGCTGAAACACAAATCACAGAGAAACTCACAGATACCATAAACAAGGCGGTGATGCTTAAAAACAAGGCTGAGGAGTTTGAAAAGGTTTGTGAAGAACTAGCTAGTGATGAAGAAGAATCTTCGAAGCTTCTTCAAACGAAAATCTGCAAATACACTTCATTTTTTTCCCTACAGATGGTGCTATTAGTTCTCCTCTTGGGCTTTTTCATGTTGAAATTTCAAAGTTATGAGGATGCTGTCCCCACTTAGCTTGAAAAATCAGCCAGTCTTGTTTTCTTTACTTCTTTGATGTAACATTTGGAATGTCTTTTTCTTCCCTGTGTGGCAGTAGTAGATAAACAGAGCAAACTGAGTCATAGCTATTACCTGCGTGAGAGAATTTTGTTTGGTACAATAAAAGCATTTTTATGTATAATTATCGTAAACTACGTTGCACCGTAAGTCTGCTTGCAATCATGACAACAATATATAGGAGCCAACCCAATCCCGTCCGGTTTTTGATATAAAACATATAGAAGCCACTAAAAGATCGAAACTACAAACCACATTTATACTAACCGATAAAATCCCGGAGAATTCAGACAAGAGTAGTTTACGACGGTTGATATTAGTTTGGGCTAAAAGCTAACAAACTTGTAAATTAACTGAAACTAAGACTGAACCTCATGTGATGATTTGTACTCCAACATCTCAGCTTTGTATCTCTCCTTATCCAACAATCCCTTTTCTTGATACACCTGAAAGAAGACAACCACAACATCTAAAACAACAGTAACAAAGCCATGGCGTAATAACAGAGCATTCACGTCGTTTCTGTTTCTCTAACCTGCTTTTCCGACTCGGGCAACTCGCTCCACAAGTGTCCGATCCTTTTGCTTATAGCTCTCTCTTGACCATGGTACAAAGGCCTCAAGGCGTGATACTGCTCTTCGAAGAAGAAGGTGTAACCACTTCTGTTTCTCCTGGGATGAGCTGGATCCCTAAAAGCCGATTGGTGCTTTCTCTTCCTTCTTCGAATGCCAGGTGCAAGCGGTGGAATGCTAAAAGTTTGAGATGCATTTGTCTTTGCATTCGAATCCATGGGAGTGTGATAGAGAACGCCTTTTAGTTCCTCAGATCCCACTTTGACAGTGATTAGATAGCCACTATCGAATTTTCCATCGACCATTCCAGTGATAAAAGAGCCATCTTCAAGTTTGGAATTCACTGCATCAAATACTAATCGATTATACGATTGTCTAAGATAGAAGAAAGGGGGGGAAGAAACGCTGTTGCTTAGTATGGCAAGGACCATGTTGTGTGTAAAACGAAAACAAAATAATCTTGAATTAAGGGCAGGTCACCTGTGAGTTGATTGAACGGGACGGCGTTATTATCAGCATCTTGAATTGCAGATCCATTCAGAGCTTCAAAACCTGATTAAGTGGAAAAGAGGGTTGTGATTATTAGTAGAAAATACTTGAGAAACAGTCAGGGAAGAAAATTAAAGTTAGTAGAGGGTGGTTACCGGCCGCTGGTGACTGGGCTTGCAGTTTACGGAAATAATAAACCTGCTCGAAATGGTATAGCAAGGAGGCATAATACTTGCGGAGGACAAATGATGCACTTGTAATCGAGGACGGGAAGTTGAAGGCTCCAGTGATTTCTTTCCATCTTCGATCTCCTACAACCTGCGTAAGGATTAAGGATGATAACTCATAAATCACTTAGCCACATTAAGTAACTATTATCATAATCGTAGGCAATGGTGAAACCTACTTAGAAGAAATCTTTCATTTGGATCCTACGCGCTTAAAGATACGATGCAAAGGAAAAAAACTGAAATATCTACTCAAGTAGTCCTTGAGAACTTAGACAATATACTCTTACATTCACACATAGGATCATATTGCGCTTAGAACAATAATCTAGAAGCTAAAACCTGAATTTCTCATGGTGAAACAATATAAGTCAACTAAAAAAGAAGGTAATAAGATTGAGTCCACGAAACTTCATCACACTTTTACATGTTGTAATGAGGTGTATAACAGAAGTTGTGTTAAGACGGTGAAGCGAACATACCTTTTCGATGCCACCACGTGAGGTCACTTCAATGAAGAGCCTATGAAGATCTAGATGATTTCCACCAATAGTAGGAATCCTAGATATCAAAAGCAGCAAAAGCTTTTATGAAGTATATAACAAACCTAAGTATGCTTTCTCTTATATATGCTGTAATATATAACTTTTCGATCGAAAATCACATGAGACACATTCGACGACGAGACCACTTCGGATCGAGCACATAAATATACATAGGTCAGAATCATCACAAAGATGCTAGTCATCGGCATGTCTATTTACCAATGTTAGTCTTAGAACTTAAACAATATCTAAATTGGCAGTTAAACAGCTTAAAAAAAGATGACACGAGTCTCTCACAGAGCTCAAACCCTTTCTCTTTCATTTCCCCAAATCTGCAAGTTACAAAATGTCGCACTCGCTCATAGAATCAATAAACACATACACGAACAAACTACATCCACTCTACCCCACGCATAAGCAAGAAACCCCAGATAACCCTAACCCAAAAATCACCTGCTACACCCAAAATCAACAAAACCACAGAAAAGGGGAAAATCCGAAGCAGCAGACCTCAAATAAGAAACACAAAAAATACCTGAATTTAGTTCCACAAGAGGCGTGGAACGATTGAAGCTTCTGGTAAAAAAGATCACTGTTTTGAATGATTTCCTGGTACTCAGCTTCGGGTCTAGGGTATGACGAAAACTGTGGCAAAGTAGACTTTTGAAGAGGCAAGTCGTCGTTAGACATTTTAATCTTTCTCTGTAAAATTTAAAAAGGCAAAAAAATTATAATAAGCTCAATTAGATGTTGATGAAGAATTATAAACTTTCAGATCATCGTCCAAGAAAAATAAGATGAAATAAAAATCAGATACTATGAAATATGAATGAGGAGGTGTGACTGCAGGTATTACATATATGTAAAATTAAATAATATTTAGGGTTTGCTATTGCTGCACGCATTTAGGAAGGTTGAATAAAAGTAAAAATGGGGAAATACAAATTTGACCCTTCTTCTCTTCTTGCCTTCTTTTGTCTATTTTGGTAATATTTATTATTTCCACAAATATATGCTATATTACATAATTATTTGCATCTTTCGAGAATTTATTTCATTATTATAGCTATTGTGATATTTCCCATGCATCTTGATTGACTCGCCAACATATATTGTGATTACAAATATTTTATCATTTAAATATTATTAAATTAATAATTTATAAAAAAAATTATATCATCTTTAATTTATACATTTGAAATTCAAATTTGAATCTGCTTCCCATCATTTATATAGATATAATTATGTATATAGCAAAAGCAGCCTTTTTTTCTTAGTGTCTTTAATTATGATGGCATGCACCAATTATGTACATAATTGCTGAATTATTTCAATTATTTATATTGTTTTTGTATCATCAAATCAAATGGCTCTATATATACATCACTGATTAGATATATGCAATAACATCAATTTTCTTGATAATAGGACTACACATATAAATCTGTTTTAGATGGTCCTAACTCCGTGGCGCATTGGTAGCGCGTCTGAAATATAGCGGTTCCCAATTTTTTTTTATTTCAATTTATTATATATCTATATAATATAAGAGGACCATGGCCGCTTGATGTTCATATGATCATAATAATTAAATAAAAACAAAAAATGGGCTTTTTAATAAAAGGTGAATATTGAGAAAAATACTAATTAAATATTTGGAATCAGTACACCTATCAATTTTTCTATATATAAGTATCTGTTTGACTGTGTACAATTTTCCATGTCTTGACGTACCTTTGTATATGTGTATTATGTATCACGTCACGCGTTTATATGGTTCCCATATATGGTACCTAAATACGCTTCTATATGGTACCTTAATCTGTTTTATGATCTACCATTTCTCACGGTATTGTGTACCATAATACGTCCTCAATGTGTTATATGATGTACCTTGCGACAGAACATGTACCAATGCAAAAAAATTATTCTAATAGGTACCTACGTATAAAAGAAAACACTGACATGATGCTGACTTTTGCAAATTGTTTATACAAATGAGTTTCTGTAGACTCCCCTTATAAAATAATTATAAACTATGGTGATTTTGCAAAATTCTAACAAAATCGCGCAAATCGCAACCAATAAACACGACGCCGAGGCCAATGGATTCGACATCGCATCTAATGGATGCGATTGTCTTAGCATCCCATTTAAAAATCTTTTTTCTTGGATTTTGACTCAAATGACCACCATCAATTGACACAAAATTAAACCATCATTATTTTAAATACACACACTTTATTAACGCATAAATCGAATCATCATTATATGTACATGAATCGGAGATTACATTAATGTTAAGTATACTGAAACCACATGTAACGACAGACGACATCAATAACATAGAAAACCTAATTCACCCACCCATACATAGATAACAACACAACGTAAGAAGTGCGAAGCAACTTCCTCCACGACCTCTTTGATGATGTCTCCGATAGGGGTGAAAGATGACTCGTGTCGGCTCGTTAGATCAACGAGCCGGCTCGACAAAAGCTCAGCTCAAGCTCGACAAAATTGAGCTCAAACTGGAGCTCAGACATAAGTGCTCGAAAGCTCGGAAACAGACCCACGAGCTTTTTTATTTTATTTTTAGTGTATTATTAATTTATTAATACTTTATTAATTTTTTTTTTATTAAAATGTTCGAGCTCGAGCCCATAAATGAGCCGAGCTAACCCTTAGTCTTCGACACGAGCCACGCTGTTACATTTCGTTTCGGATACTAGTTGTGCGAGGCATACTCGTTCCTCTTTTGTCACGTTGGTCTTAAGTTGTGTTGTTAATTATGTGTTGATGAATTTAAGTTTTCTATGTTATTGATATCGACTATCGTTATCTGTGGTTTAAGTATATTTAACTTTAATATAGTTTCCGATGCACGTATAATAATGATGATTCAATTAATGCGTCAATTAACGGCGGCCAGTTGAGTCCAAGCCCAAGAAAAAAGATTTTTAAATGGGCTGCTAATCCCAGATGTGACGTCGCATCCACGGCGTCGTGTTAATTGGTTGCGACGTGCGCGATTTTGTTAAATTTTGCAAAATCACCCTAGTTTATTAATATAAAAAAAAGCATTATTTTACTAAAGCCCAACAAAAATTGCTTACAACCTTGTTGCGACCATTAAAAGATAGAAATAGACAGCTTCCAGAAGGCTTTCTATCGCCATTAGTTTTGGTTTGTATTTTCACGGGGATTGAATTATCAAAGGGAAAAATCGAACTTGTACGCACTATATATTTTCTTATAATAGGTTCATTTTTCTATTAAAAAGATTTTAAATATTTACGTGAAAATGAAATGCCACTTAAAACCAAATTGGGTAGAAGAATAAGCGTCGCATCCACTATTTTCCAATATTGAATTGTTAAAATTTATACGTGGACACTGCCGCATATAGTGAAGTGAAAAGATATTTAGGCTTCGTAGATGCTTGGTCCGTAAAGCGAAGAAATCCTTCAAAGCATGCAATATACTCCCTCTTTCACAAAGAAAGTCGTTTTAGATTTTCTCACACATATTAAGACATGTCACAAAGAAAGTCGTTTTAGATTTTCTCACACATATTAAGACATGTGTTAAAATGTCTTTTATAACCCTCATTAACTATTATTTATTATTCCACTTGTGAAGCATGTGTTGTTATTTAATATGGGGACAATTTTGGAAATTTACACATATATATTTATTGAAAATACCAACACGACTTGCTTTTTAGAACAAAAAAAGACATCTAAAACGACTTTCTTTGTGAAACAGAGGGAGTATAATTTTTTGAAAGCCAAATTCATTAAATAACCGATAATGAAATTAATACTAGTTAGAATTCGGAATATGTCGAGCAAAAACTAAAATAAAAGATATAGGTTAATGTAAAATGGACTTACAAAACCTTCTAGAAGCACATGGTATGTTAAGAGGACCGAAACCAATCTGCCACGTCATCATTAGTGCATATAAACCTGTCAATCCATTAATCTAATATTCCTCAAATCATAATTCTCCGACAAGCTAAGCATCTCTCTCTCTCGCTCTCTCTCTCTCTTATCTACTCTCAATCTTATCTCATCTCGTGGACTAAAAAATGCTCTGCATCGCAAACGCCATCGCCGCGCGCGCGTCTCCGATACGCGCGGCGGCAGCGTCCTCCGACGTGGCGGCCAACCATCGGCGGAGCCCGTACGAGGTTCTGAGGGTCAACCGCAACGCGTCGCAGACGGAGATCAAGACGGCGTACCGCACCCTCGCCAAGCTCTACCATCCCGACGCCAGATCGAGGTTCATGGATTCCACGGCGGCGCCGCCTCCGCCGATCTCTTCTCCGCCGGCGACCGAAGCCCCGCCCGACTGCTTCGTAGAGATCAACAGAGCCTACGCCACGCTCTCCGATCCGCACACCAGAAAGGTCTACGACGACGACACCAACGTCAGAACCCGCCCGAGGCCGGCGGGCTTCACAAGACCCGTCCGCCCGACCCGGCGATGGGAAACGGATCAGTGCTGGTGATTAATTAACTGTAATCTCTCTCCTCCGCCGGGCGATTGGGTGAGGAGATCGGAATTAGGTTTAGTTTAGTTCAGGCGAGCGTTAAGAGAAATATGTAAAGAACATCTCTGTCTTCCTTCTCTGTGTAGATAATGAATCTCTGTTTTCCTTTCTTACAGTTGTTGAGCAGTTTGAGAACTAAAAAACTAAAAAGTCAAATCCAATCAGAGAAGCCCACGTGTACATACATAGCCCCAACAAAGCGAACAGTAATTTACATAGATGGAAGAAGAAAGAAAAGAAAGAATTAAAACCCTTTCCAAGCACCAAGAATTTCATTAAACACCTCCCAAATCAGTTCCCTATCGCCACACCGTACGAACGCATCTAATTCATCCCTTACATCATAGATCTTCCCAAACCTCACAAGATACCTCAAGCAGCTGCTCTTCAGCTTCCCAAGGCCGTACTTATCGGCGCATTGCAGGCGCTCGAGGACGTTCTTGGCGTCGATGTCCTCAAGCAGGCTGACGTGGCAGGCCTCCTTGAGGTCGGCGACGTCGTACTTGTCGGCGGCGCGTAGGAGGGCAAGGCGGTGGTCCAAGAACTCAGAGTCTTGGATGTTGTTGCCGTAGATGTAGTTCAAAAAGGCCCTGCAAGAATCCGACGACATGTCGGAGATGTCGACGGCGGAGAGCTCC
>JAPQWV010003548.1:0-40049 GCA_027422505.1 Craterostigma plantagineum
AATAGAGGCAAATCTTGCAGATGAACAAAAAGCATACGCATATCTAGAGTCCATCCATAAAGCAGTGCTTGAACAATTTTCCATGATTAATGTTAATGTTTTAACACTTAACAGTTCCTATTCATAATTCAACACTGCCAACAAATTAAAATTTGGTCAGGTTTTGAAGGTTATACAAACTAGACTTAGTAAGAGGAATAAAGCTAAGGGGCGACAGAACACAACCTGTCCCAAACAATCGGGCAGCCAACGCCGTCTGGATTGCACTATATCAGCTCTCTGCAAATTTTGGTACAAACTGATTATCCGACTAAGTGCCTCTTTCAACAGAGCCTTCTGACGATCTTCAGAGAGTTCAACATATGGAGGGAGAGATGGATCATATTACATTCAGATGACTCATAATCTGAAACACCAGGGCAAAGTTGCTCTGTTTCTTCTGATGCCGGGGGATAACCTTGATCCACAATGCAGCATCTATCGAAACTGGCATAGCGGTGTCCTCATCTCTCCAATGGAGGATGTTGAGGTACCTGAACCATTATTTGTCTCCAAAGTGGAACAATCTCCTTGTCTTTGCTATCATGGAATTCGTCTTCTACAACTGATTGGTGAGCTTCAAAGATTGCAGGAGTTTCTGTTGAATGGTATGCAGCTCAGTATTAGGGATGAGGGGAAAAGCAATGTTTCTTTCGATGAAACAGGTGGCACCGCTAGCGAGCCAGAGGAGCTGTAAGCATCAAAATCAAACGAACACAGCTCCATACTCCAGCGAATTGGAACCGTCTTCCACAATTGACGTTGGTTGGAGGCATTTCCGTAGACAACACAGGACGTCTTGGATCAAGGCGCCGGGATCCTAGATTAAGAAATTGCTAATTTTAGCATAAACAAAAACTACATACTAGTGTTTCCTAACCAGGCAGCAAATTAAGAACCTGTACCCTTCGTGGATCACGTTTAGCATCAGACAAGATATTTGCAGAAGTTGAGATATCAGGAAATGGTGAGTCCGAAACATCTGGCCCAGACATATGTGCTTGAGCTGCAAAGCCAGAAGCTTCTAGAGTCGTCGCAGAAGTAAAGCCATTTGATGCAACAGGCACTTCTGGACCGATTGAAGAATCACTGGGACGACCTAGAGACATACTTGCATTTTTCGCCAGCGTAGAGAGATTTTTTGGCAAGTGTTTCATGTTCGTAATGACGATATCAGCAAGTAAATCAGGATGCATATTGGATACAAGAATTTCTAAAGATTCAACGCCACGTTCCCCTTCAGCAATGAAAGCACCGATCATAGCAATCATTTGCTCAACAGGTGTCAAATCACCATCAAGTGTAGGATTTGAGGTGGCGTCCATTGACGTGCTCCACTACAGTACCATCCTTAGTATCAATTGTGCTTCATTGTTATTTGAACCATAGCGTAACCTTGTGGACCTATTAATCATATCTTCATCCCAACTGGTGCCAACCTTTCAGTCCCACATTGCCTGATATATTGGACTTATTCAACACCTGAACTCCTGGAGTTTAAAACTACATTGCATTGGTATTTGAAAGAGATCTGGAGATGGCATCTCATGGAACTGATTGGAAAATGTGTCCTGTTTCAAACATACCTTATTCAGCTGCATTTCCGTGAAGCACGCTCATTATGTCTCATGATCTTATCCATTTGTCTTATAACATGATCAGCAGCATCTCCAGCATTCATCGATCGCAACACCTTGAGCAACATCTCTCTTGACTGCTATGACACGCAAAGAACAATCATGTCATACGAGTAATTCCATAAGTAGCGAAAGAGAAAATATTTTTGTTTTCATAATTCTAGTTGAAGCTGGCTTGAGTATGCAACTTTTTGTCACATAGTTCTTATGCAATGATACGAAGTACGTCAAATACTGTTCACAAAAACGTAGCCTGGCTGCATTCTTCAGGTTTAGAATTTCGGTTGCTTCGATCCATATATTAGGGTGCTTCATGAGTGGACAAGTCATTGGGCATTCATCACCAGCACCAAGAGCATTCAGGTTTGACGGTTAAGATGGTACGAGGCATACTGTGAGTATTGTGCGTGAGAGAGGAAGGAGGTAGGGAGAGATATGACAAGCAGAGGACTGCACTCAGTTTAATTCTTGCAACTGGCCTTTATAAATGTTGATGGATAACTTCGTGTGAAACTTGTCTGACTTCAAATACTGTGCGGCACAAGACCATTGCAGAAACCCAGACACGGGAAATTTTGATTGCAGATGGATTGTGGATTTCATTTGACATACAAGGAAAATGAGGTGCAACCAAACAATTCACCAAACAGGGGTAAATAGTGTCAAAGGAAACAACAAGACAGTTATATTTCAGCTTTAGTTCACAATCTACCTGAACAGATTTTCCTTAGTACATAAACAAAAAAATCACTACTGGTTTTATTGGGAAATGAGATGTCAAATGGTCAAATTTGAAGATTCTTGTACAAAAGAAAGACAGCTAGCTGATAGTATCTCTGAATAAACCATAAACCATTTGGTATATTACCTCTAAAATTACAGGATGCATACATCTCAGAAATCCTAGAAATGCTGTCCGCATAGAATACTGAAGGCTGGCAGTGTGGCGATCCCTTGCCATCTCAGAATTAGGATTAAAATCAAGCAATGCAGAGAGAACGGATTTATAGTACACAGGCCTCTGACGTGCAATAGCTGCCAAACTGCAGAAATGTTAAAGTGTTGGCCCATGCATAATTTAGAAACACAAATATAGGTTTCATGAGCATATTGAGGATGCTCATTCAAACAATAGAGTCAATAAGGCAGCCGCTCACCTATTGACAGCAGAAATACACCAATGAACCAGGAAGACTGTCAGTCGACTGCAATATTTGAAGTAACATTTCAAATATCTGTTCGCATCGGACACAAGAGCGGGTATGTCCAAAACAGGATGACCATCAAGATTCCACGAGATGTTAAATGCTCGCCTAGGTTTTGCGTAACTGTATCAAATAGCACTCAGAAGTTTAAACCCAGAACATAACATCAAAATAAAAAAAGTTCAGTAGAAATAAGATTTGACTAGTGATAGAATTTATCAGCGAACTTCTGGGAATTCATTTGTCATTCTTTGATATATTTAGCAAAAAGGTATTACCTTTTGCTAAATGAGCTTCAGAATCATTTGAGTCCAACTCTGACGTGAAGTGCAAAATGTAAGTTTCCAGAAACTTAATTCCTAATAACTTCGGACCAACAGGACCCGCCTAAAATAGCACAAAATAGGATGAATCTAACATCAGCATCAGAATCGTTAGCCATTACTTGGACAGAGAATTCATCCCATGATATCCAGAATTCAACTAAAACCAACATAAATATAGTAAAAAAATTCAATCGTGAACAGATGACCTAGAAAAATGGAAAAATTAAGATTTCATACACGAAGAAGAAATTTAGTGGGATGAAAGAAGTGAAAGGGGATGGAAGGGAAAATGATTCTTTACACAGCATTTGATGTCTGGGAAACATTTTTTATTGTAAGAAATAAGGTAATTTGATTAATTGATTTCATATACAGGTTTATAAACCATAAGATAAAATACTTAAAAAGGTGTTTGCAACAGGGTCTAGAGCACATAAACAAAACTGAGCTCGAGCTCAGCTCAAGCCTGAGTCTGAGTCTAACTAGAGCGTGCATCGTTCGCGAGCTCGATCTGTTTCTGTTCTATTAGCACCCTTAAATCATGAACTAACTGACATTTAAGTCAGACTTCAATAAACTACTGTTAACTAAACAAAACATTGTAACATGCATACAATAAGGCAAAAAAAAAAATCAAGCTTGGAATTGCTAGAGGAACAATGGAACATATAGTGATTGCAAATCAGTTAGCTGAAAACTTGATTGCACAAGCAACTGAATACATACCTCAAATATAATTCCCGAAACAGAACCCCTAAATTTGAGCATCCAAGTCCATAGCGCTTGAAGCCACTTGTCAACCATACCGTGCCGTTGAAACTAGAAATTTTAAAATACAAATAAAACATTTACGTAGTTGTACATGAAGGGAAAGAAACACCTAAGTAACCCTTCAAAGGGCATATTACAAGATGAAAAAACGAGGTTTTGTCACAAAAGGATTCAGAATTCATCACATAGACTAGTTTAAATGAAATTATTTCAATGTAATCCCTTGATTAACTCATGAACGGTAGTTACGACAGTATAGTCTCCATAAAAGTAATGGCGACCCAAGCCCTTCTTATTTATTTGATATGCTTGGCATAGTATTCACATGACAGAAAACTATAACAGAGACAGACTGCAAATGAATTATCAAGCCCTATATCAATGAAATATTTTACATATCTGAATTCAAAATGCAAAGGCAGATAGATAAGTACTCGTGATAAAACATTCACTGCAACAGAAAGCAGATGATACTGGAATACTAGTTCTTCAAGCACAGTAGAAACACTTTTGTGCCTGTAACAATAGCTAGCTTTGCGACTGTGGAATGACTATCCTTGAGAAATATCACTAGGATGGGCAAAAGCAATGCGAGATGCTCTAGAAGATTTTTCCCTATCTCATCAATCAACCTATTAAACAAAGCCCAACAAAATCAGAAATAAAGTATTATACTCATAACCAATAATTTTTACAAATTAGTTAAATGAAGTCACCATGTCAACAAACAGAGACAATGAGTTCAGAATGTTTCACAAAGTACTGGGACCTGTTTGCCAAGATTTGTCCTCATAAAAGTGTAAAAATATATTATTCATACATCCAAGCAAAGTTTGATCTATCTCTGGCGTACTATGCATAAGAGTTGTATCATCACCTGCAATAAGGCTTACACATAAAACTTTCCATGCTTTCTATAAGCTCTTTAATAATCTCTTTACAATGCCAACTCTTATCGTAGAATTACCCATTCCATACAGCTAGTTCTAAACTATTTGTTTTCAACACTAGAACCGTGAAAGTATTATATATTATTTGAAGCTTCCAAATTTTTCTTTGTGCGTAAGGAATTTTCAACTCTTAGCAGGATTACACACTTTCTCAGTTATATAAATTCACTGCTCTTTAAATTGACTAGTGGATCTAAAGGGTAACTACAGACACGACACCCATTTCATAAGGAAAACGCACGATTTGACAATTCCAAAGTTTCAATTCAAAACCCCATATAAGGAATATAAATCCTCAGTTATTAAAACAGTTCGCGATAACCATTCTTTGCTCTTTCAAATAATCATATTCGAAACCAAACATAAGCTAACAGAAAAACTTAATCCCTCTGAAAGTAAGCTGGAGATTTAAAATACACCAAACCCGTGACAGAGAACAAGATAACGCAATTAACAACTTTAACAGCTAATACTCGGCAACTTACTCAATTAGAGCCTTTCTAACCAGAATTTGAGGAGAAGACTTGAGCTCAATCAAGTGGGAAAAATCTCAGAAGCGTGGAGAGGGATTTAAAGACAAGAATATGTCTTTGACTTGCTTTAAAGACGATAGCTTGACGGCCAAATCCGCGTGGTTTTTCGCCGCATAGAGAAGCGACAGCACCGCCTGATCCCTCGCCGGAACCGTGCCAACCATGCTCATGCTCGTGAGCTCTACGAATCAATTTGGGGGTTCAGAGGGACTCAATTTGGTTCTTGTAGGGCTTTATTTAAGAATTGGGGATAGCGGGATGTGTTTTCGTATAATTACTTTTTAGGGTGTTTATAATTAAATTTATAGGGAAATTCCCACTGGTACCCTCGAGGTTTCAAGTTTTTCCCGTTGGTACCCAAAGTTTTTTCGATTCTCTCTGGTACCCTCGAGGTTTCAAACTTTTTCCCCCGTTGGTACCCAAAACTGATTTAAAATACTTAAAATAATCAGAAATTCAAAAATAAAATATTTTTTATTAAAAAAATATTTTAGTTATAAAACTAGATATATAGTTGGGAAAATTATATAAATATTTTTAAAAATATTTTCTGAAATATTTAAAATAATCGTAAATTCAAAAATAAAATATTTTATATTAAAAAATTAATTTTAATAGTATATAAACTAAAATATTAAATATGCCAAAAATCTAAAATTAAATATGCAAATAATCGAAAAATAATTATAAAAATAACACTACAAATTATTTTTTAAATAAAATATTTTATTTTTGAATTTATGATTATTTTAAATATTTCGGAAAATATGTTAAAAATATTTATATAATTTTTCCCAACTATATAACTATTTTTTATAATTAAAATTATTTTTTTAATAAAAAATATTTTATTTTTGAATTTCTGATTATTTTAAGTATTTTAAATCCAGTTTTGGGTACCAACTGGAAAAAGTCGAAACCTCGAGGGTACCAGAGGGATCGAAAAAAACTTTGGGTACCAACGGGAAAACTCGAAACCTCGAGGGTACCATGGGAATTTCCCAAAGAAAATTTAGGGTGCGTGGTTTTGTTTTATATATATGCAGATTAGCGGCCTTTTTATGTCTGATAAAAGGATTAGGGATTAAGTTACATATTCGAGACTAATCAATATCGGCAGGACAGGAATTTGATTTATGATTTATATTGGATAATAATAGGGGGAAATGTATTTGATTCACTTATGAAATGTAATAATTAATAACAAAGGTCGATTTTTAATATATTTTGATGACTTACATGTGCATGTCTGTCGTTAAAGAAAAAGAGGCGATTTAATACAACGTGAATGTGTTCCTGCGCGAACTTTTAGGCACACAAATGGCGACCCAAACCCAATCATATAACCGAACAAATATAATGCACCGTCAATTAAAAACCTAATTTAATAGATACATCAAACAAAAATATTGTCGTTTGGCGTAGCACGACAAGATATACTGGCATATCTATAAATAAAGCTACTGATAATGCTCGTTTTCTTCCATACTTACATAGAAATCATTAAAGGACTTTCGATATTGAGAGAGAGTGAGAGATAGACAATGGAAGTTTCTCAAGTGCTTCACATGAATGGCGGCCTGGGAAAGACCAGCTACGCAAGCAATTCTTTAATGCAGGTACATATGTATGTGTAAATTTATATAATAGAAAAACCAACTTTATATGATTGATTATTCATAAGCCAGAACATGTAATAACATGGACATGCAATGCATAGAATAATCAGCATTCGTAATCCTCGTTTTGTTATCAGAGAAAGGTGATATCGATGACAAAGCCATTTGTCGAAGAAGCAATAGCAAAGTTGTACGACAGCATATCACCGATGAATAGCATATGCATAGCAGAGCTCGGTTGTTCTTCAGGGCCAAACACTTTCTTGCCCATTAAAGAAATTGTAAGAATCATCGACGAACTAAGGAAGAAGCACGGCCATGAATTGCCTTCACTTACCCTTCACATAAATGATCTTCAAGGAACAGACTTTAACTGCATTTTCCCGCACTTTATTACCCATTTTAAAGCCGAATTAAAGAATGAGATGGGATTATCGCCGTCCCATTGCTTTGTGAACGGAGTCCCTGGTTCGTTCTACGGGAGGCTTTTTGCAGTAAAAACCATTCATTTGATCCATTCTTCGTACAGCCTCCACTGGCTTTCCAAGGTAAATTATTTAAGTTATCATCTCTACTAATGTCTCTTCACCTTTCATTACGTACACTGATTCAATAGGTTCCCCATGGGATGGGAATGAACAAGGACAACATTTACATTGCAAGCACGAGCCCTAGAGGTGTGATTCGTGCTTACTACGAACAGTTTCAGACAGATTTTTCCATGTTCCTAAAGTGCCGTTCCGAGGATTAGTCGACGGTGGGAAAATGGTGCTTACTTTTTTGGAAGAAAAAGCGATGATGACCCTAAGAGCAAGAGTCTTGGCATCTATGGGAGCTCATGGCCTCGGCACTAAGGGAAATGGTGTCCGAGGTATGTCATATGTCTATGTAATAATATATCATCAAGAATTAAATGTGTCCAATCAACATACAACATTGATATATTTTTATACACATGCAGGGACTGATTGAAGAAGAGAAGCTACACTCATTCAACATCCCTTTTTCATCCATGCCCTAAAGAAGTTGAGATTGAAGTCATAACAGAAGGTTCCTTCTTCATAAATATGTTGGAAACCTCAGAGATCAAATGGGCAGCTTGCAGTTACAAGGATGAAGATGATGGGTACGATGTAGCACAGTGCATGAGATCTGTGTCTGAGCCATTGCTCGTAGAAACATTTGGACATTCGATAATTGATAATCTTTTCTTCAAGTATGAGAAACTTCTCGGCGATAGTATGTCGAAAGGAGAAGACAAGACAACCTTTGTCAATGTCACAGTGTGCATGACCAAGTTGAAGTAATAATAATTACTCTATCAGCTGAGTGATTATTAACCATTCTAAAGATTGTATTTAATGGCCCCGCGCCTCTTCGACGTATTACTGTTTTATGTTATCTTGTTTGTATATTATTCTTGGTATGTGTTGTTGTTCACTCTATTGTTGTCACTGTTCGCTTCTTTTAATGTGTGTGTGTGGAACATTTGGTGTTTATTCAATCAATTTATTTCTAATCTTTTAATTGGGGGATGTTACAAATTAGTGCAGCTTAATTTTAGTTCTAATTGCTATTGTTAGGAGGTTATTACGTATTCAGCCTTTAAGTATTGAAATAACTACTTAGCTAATTTTCCGCCTACTAGTTAATGAGTCTTTAGTATAAATAAGGATGTATTACTTTATTATTATTCAGTACTTCATATTTATTGGATTCATCTTTCTCTTCAAGCACGATTGCTGCTCTTGCTATTTTCCTCTGTTTTATTTTCATGGGATACATTTGCCACATATGGATCTGCGTTTTTATATTGAAAGAGAGCCATAAATACTTCGCAGTTGAAGATCGTATAACGTTCAGCAAACCAACAGTCCTACGAAATAATATATGCAACTATTATCTAGTTTTAATCTGCTGTAAGGGTGGAATATGGCCTGCTAGTTTAATTTTATTTCGCAAGTCCAACTAGAGAAATCTGAATGATCAGTTAGTGTGATAAAACGTTATTCGTTAATTATCATTGGTATCACATTAGAAATTGAAGAAAAAAATTATTACACATGCATATTTTACCAAATTCAAGATATTTCTAATTTAGTATGAGATGTGCGGGGCTCGCACGTTTATTTCTGATATATTGATTGATGGGTGAAAACGTACGAAACTGAATTACAAATTTGTATTTCTAAAATGTATGATGATCGTACACAGACGGATATTTATTATGCATTGAGAGAGACAGTTTCCTCAACCGCGACTAACACGACATTGCATTATTTTTGGACGACGACTTTCGGAATAAATTAGACGAATGTTTCCGAGGAAAAATAATGTAAACGTGTTATCGATATATTTCACACAGTTTTTGTATGATTCTGATTGCGTGTACATTCTATATCTTACGGCCTTTGTTGTCTGCTAAAATGATTTTTTATAGGCTAATTTGTTACCTGATCAGTACAGCTTAATTTAGATCTATATCAATGTTCTCCCACTTTAATGAAGACGAAGGGGGTTTGTAGCTTGCTTTCAATCAATAAAGGTAACAGTTGTTATTCGCTCTTCACGATATATCCTTTTATTGACGTAATAGGGTTTGTACTTGGTAGCTCAATTGGATTCAGGAATGACGTAACTATTGAAAAAACAAAGGGAATTTCACTAAAATGAAATACAATAAACGGTGATCGAATTTTTGGTTCATGACTTAAACGTGGTGCATATCGTTAGGACACGGTTCACTATGCGTTCGTGTACGATAATTTCCAGTCACACATACATTCTCCGACATACCATGATATATATGCATGTGAAAAAGATCAAATTTAATAATAAATCGAATGATAAATATCTAGTCGTCGGGGCAGCAAGATATTTATGCATGTTGGCCCCTATTTATAGAGCTATCGACGATGATAATGAATACAAAGCTAGAAAAAGAACGAGAGTTCAAGAAATTATGGAAGTTTCGCAAATGCTTCACATGAATGGTGGTCAGGGAAAGACCAGCTACGCAAGCAATTCTTTAGTGCAGGTATATGTATGTACGTATGTATGTATGTATATTTATATAAGTAAAATGACTCTATATGATTATTCATAGGCCAAAAACTAAGAATAACATAAACATGAATGGGTAAGTATAACAGTATTCTTAAAACTTTGTCTTGGACTGTTATTTTCAAGTACAGGATATGTCCGTGGTGTGACGACGATCTGAGGATTTTGGGGCTGAATATTTTTCTGTGTGAGATTGAAATGAGGAGAATAAAAAAATAGCTTGCATTGGAGGAGAATTTTTTAACTATCACTTGCAGATTAGATCCCCGCCCCGTTGCCATCCCTAGTGTGGACCGTTTCGCTATTTTATGATTTTAATCGATGCATGAACGAGATGGTCGCATGTATGCTTATTATCAACTCGCAACCTCGCGTTTGCGAGATTATTAGGTGAATTGATTTGATTACGCTCTGATTTTTCCAATTATCCCATCAAGACAATCCGTATTGACAATGCTAGTGAATTTTGTTCACAAGCTTTCAATGATTATTGTATATCAATTGGTATAATTGTCGAACATCCAGTAGCTTATGTTCATACACAAAACTGTCTTGTAGAATCATTTATAAAGCACTTACAAATAATTGCTCGACCATTACTTATGAGAGCGAATCTCTCAACTTCTGCTTGGGGTCATGCTATTTTGCATGCGGCAGCGGTAATTCGCATTAGGCCAATACATTATAATGAGGTATCCCCAATGCAAAGTTCAGGGTCAGGAACCAAATATTTTCCATCTAAAAATTTTTGGGTGTGCGGTCTACGACACGTTTAAAACGTTTTGGGTGTGCGGTCTACGACACGTTCAACCACTGCGAATGAGCCTACGACACGTTTAAAACGTGGTAGGCCTATCGGTTCTAAAGACAAAGTTCCTCGTAAAAGAAAATAAGCAATAATTCAAGGTGGTCCCGAGGAAACTGAAACTCCTGAAGAGTCTAACTGACGTAGCTATTGGAAAGTTTCCAGAAGAAACACAAGTACCTGAAAATGTGGATAATCATGAGATCTCAATAAATTATATCATGAGTAGAAAAAATATGGAATCGAAATGAAATGAACGTCGGCAATATTTTTTCATATGCAGTGGTAAAAACAATTGTGAATGATTATGGGGATCATGAACCTAGGTCTATGAATGAATGTTAGTTTAGAGATGATTGGCCAAAATGGAAAGATGCAATTCAAGTTGAATTGAACTCACTGGCAAAGCGAAAAGTTTTTGGGCCAGTAATGCGCACACAAGAAGATGTGCAACCCGTAGGGTATAAATGGGTTTTCATGAGGAAACGGAATGAGAAAAATGAAATTGTGCGATATAAGGCGCGTCTTGTAGCACATGGTTTTTCTCAAAAACCCGGCATCGATTATGAACAAACAGATTCCCTGTAGTTGATGCGGCTAGTCTTCGATATTTATAAGTCTGGTCAAATGAAAAAATAGAAACGCGTTTGATGGATATTGTCACGGCATATTTATATGGCTCGTTAGATAGTAACATTTATATGAAACTTCCTGAAGAATTTAAATTGCCTGAAGAATATATTCATAGTTCTCGTGATCTTTACTCGATCAAACTATGCAGATCTCTTTACAGTTTAAAGCAAGCCGGACGTATGTGGTATAATCGCCTTAGCGAATACCTATTAAAAAAGGATATAAAAATGATCAAGTATGTCCTTGTTTATTTATAAAGAGATCAGGGTTAAATTTTGTCACCATAACTGTATATGTTGATGAACTTAATCTAATTGCAATTCCAGAAGAGCTTAAAAAATGGTTGATTATTTAAAGCAAGAATTTGAAATGGTTTTGGCAAGACAAAAATTTGTCTTGGTTTACAAATGAGCATCTTGAGGATGGCGTATTCTTGTATCAGTCCGCTTATACTGCAAAAGTGCTTAACGTTTTTTATATAGGTAAAGCATAACCCTTGAGCACGCCTATGATAGTGAGATTCACTTGATGTGAATAAGATCCATTTCGACCTCGTGAGAATAACGAAGAACTACTTGGTCCAGAAATATCATATCTTAGTGCAATAGGAGAACTAATGTATCTTACAAGCCATACCCGAACCGATATATCATTTGCGGTTAATTTGCTAGCAAGGTATAGTTCTTCACCCACACAAAGGCATTGGAATGGTATTAAGCATATATTTCGATACCTTCAGGTACGATAGATTTGGGTCTTTACTATCCTAAATCTGCAAAATCCGATCTCATTGACTATGCGGATGCTGGTTATTTATCTGATCCATATAATGCTCGGTCTCAAACGGGTTATGTATTTACATGTGGTGGTACGGCTATTTCTTCGCGCTCAATGAAACAAACTACAACCGCCAATTCTTCAAACCATGCTGAAATTTGGCGATACATGAAGCAAGTCGGGAGTGTTTCTGGTTGAGATCAGTAATTCAACATGTTCGAGGAACATGTGGATTAATTTGAAAAGGTGCTCCAACTATATTCGAAGATAACGAAGCATGTATCGCTCGACTAAAGGAAGGTTACATAAAAGGAGACCGGACGAAACATATCTCACTGATGTTCATTTTCACTCACGATCTTCAAAAGAATGGTGAAATTATCGTTCAACAAATTCATTTGTGTGACAATCTAGCGGATTTGTTTACAAAATGTTGCCGACTTCAACATTTGAAAAGCTGGTTCATAAGATTGGAATGGGCCGAATGAAGAATATCAAATGATGTGCTCAAGAGGGGGAGAATACTATGTTGTACTCTTTTTCCTTAACCACAATTTTTTTCCATGGGTTTTCTGGTAAGGTTTTTAACGAGGCAACGTTTTATAGTAAAATGTACTCTTTTTCCTTCACTAGGGTTTTATCCCGTTGGGTTTTTCCTAATAAGGTTTTAACGAGGCATTTTACCGAAATATGGACATCCAAGGGAGAGTGTTATAAACATTATTTATATGGACGTCCACTCAACTTCTTCTTCAACTCATAACCTCCTCATTATCTCTCATGCACCACTCCTCTTTATTTTACATTACTCTCTATTATTATTATACCCCATGATCTTTTGTAATCAATGTAAATACTTTATCTCAAGCCTATAAGTAGAGGCACTTGTACAAATGAAAATACACAACTGAATGGAAGAATTCTCTCTTACGTTGGATACTCTCTTGCAATAACTTCACAACGTATTCGAGTTATTCGATTTTTTTCTTTTTTTTTCTTTTTCTAACTCTTTTTTTTACTTTGAGCTTATTAAACATGTACTTCATTTGATTAACTCATATTGTCAGAGAAAAGTGATATCGATGACGAAGCCAATCGTCGAAGAAGCAGTAACAGAGATGTACGACAGCATGTCACCAATGAATACCATACGCATAGCAGAGCTCGGTTGTTCTTCAGGGCCAAACACTTTCTTGCCCGTTAAAGAAGTTGTAAGAATCATCGACGAACAAAGGAAGAGGCACGGCCATGAATTGCCTTCACTTACCCTTCACATGAATGATCTTCCAGGAACAGACTTTAACTGCATTTTCCGCATGTTATTACCCAATTTTAAGACCGAATTAAAGAATGAGATGGGATTATCGCCGTCCCATTGCTTTGTGAATGGAGTCCCTGGCTCGTTTTATGGGAGGCTTTTCGCAGCAAAAACCATTCATTTGATCCATTCTTCGTACAGCCTCCACTGGCTTTCCAAGGTAAATTATTTAAGTTATCATCTCTACTAATGTTTCTTCACCTTTCATTACGTACACTGATTCAATAGGTTCCCCATGGGATGGAAATGAACAAGGACAACATTTACATCGCAAGCACGAGCCCTAGAGGTGTGATTCGCTCTTACTACGAACAGTTTCAGACATATTTTCCATGTTCCTAAAGTGCCGTTCTGAGGAATTAGTCGACGATGGGAAAATGGTGCTTACTTTTTTGGGAAGAAAAAGCGACGATGACCCTAAAAGCAAGGAGTCTTGGCATATATGGGAGCTCATGGCCTCGGCACTAAGGGAAATGGTGTCCGAGGTATGTCATATGTCTATGTAATAATATATCATCAAGAATTAAATGTGTCCAATCAACATACAACATTGATATATTTTTATTTACACATGCAGGGACTGATTGAAGAAGAGAAGCTACACTCATTCAACATCCCTATGTATAATCCATGCCCTAAAGAAGTGGAGATTGAAGTCATAAAAGAAGGTTCTTTCTATATAAATAGGTTGGAAACCTCAGAGATCAAATGGGCAGAATGTGGGTACAAAGAAGATGATGGGTACGATGTGGCACAGTGCATGAGATCTGTGTATGAGCCATTGCTCGTAGAACAATTTGGACATTCGATAATTGATAATCTTTTCTTCAAGTATGAGAAACTTCTCGGCGATAGTATGTCGAAAGGAGAAGACAAGACAACCTTTGTCAATGTCACAGTGTGCATGACCAAGTTGTACTCTATCAGCTAATTGATTATTAAGCAGTTTAAAGATTGTATTAGTGGCCCCGCGCCTCTTCGACGTAATTTTATGTTGTCTTGTTCGTATTTTCTTGGTATGGGTTGTGTGTTCACGCTATTGTGGTTGACGACTGGTTCGTTTCTTTTATGTGTGTGTGAAACATTTGGTGTTTATTCAATCAATGTGTAGTGAATTGGGGGATACATTTGCCATATACGTTTGCGTTTGTATATTGAAAGAGAGCCATAATAAATACGTCGAAGTTCAATTATTATCTAGTTTTAATCTGCTTTGGAAGGGTGGAAATATGCCCTGAACTATTCCACATAGTTTAATTTTATTTCGTTATTCCAACTAGAGAAATCTGATGATCAGTTAATAGAGTGATAAAATATTTATTCGTTTATTATCATTACTATCAACATTAGAAATTAAAGAAAAAAATCATTACACATGCATATTACCAAATTCAGATGTTTCTAATTTAGTATGAGATGCGTGATGGATTGCACGTTTATTTCTGATATATTGATTGATGGGTATGCAAAAACGTATCAAACTACAAATCTGTATTTCTATAGTTATGTATGATGATCATACACGGACGGATATAATTACTATGCATCGAGACAGTCACGTTCCCCTAACAACCAACACTCACACGATATGCATTATTTTGGACGACGACTTTCCGAATAAAATAGACGAATGTGTTCGAGGAAAATAATGTAAATGTGATCTTTGGGTATATTTCACACAGTTTTCTGTATGATTCGGAGTGCGTGTACATTCTATATATTACGGCCTTTTTTGTCTGATAAAATGAGTTAGTTAAGGCTATTTAACAGCAATTGTTACCTGCAAATCTGTTGGGTTACCTGATGTATTCCAGATACGCCACGTCCCCGAATACGGTGCGGAACAAAAAATTTCCGGTTTCCCGATTGCCATCGTAGTTCGGATCGGAATAGTAATACATATTGACACGTAATAGGGCGGGTCGAACCAGAGATTACCGTTTGACGCAAGTGGCAGCCCCTCGTCCTTTTCTTCAAACGTCGCAGTGATGGTGGAGATCACTAGATTGTTACGCCGACCTCGCGGTGTATCACGGAAACGATTCCCCAAAGATGACTAGCGAGATTCGTTCCGTCGCGTGAGAGAGATCGATGTGTGAAACTCGTCGCGTTTTTTCTTTGTGTTTTTCGGCTTAGCTTATTCGAAAACTTCAGCTAGTATGGTGCACAAAAATTTTGCCTATCTTAGGGCTTGGATTTCAATTTCTAAGTCCTTAAAGTATGAGAGATTTTTGCCACACTTATCTCTCTCTTTTGGATTCAAAATTCAATTAAGGAAACATACTATAGATAGATTACTAACTTCGATATTTAAATCAAATAAAATATCTTTAAATATGAAATCAAATTTCGAATTATACTATATATACTTCAAAATTTCTAATCCAATTAAATAATATTCCGAATATTTTTATTCCATATTTATTTATATAAAATATACAAATTCCGAAAATACCCTCAAAGGCATATTTCAAAATTAGCTTAAGGTGAAAGTTCACTTTTACCCTCAAGTCTTTTAAACACTTGCCAAGCTGGGTCTTAAAGTTAGTTTCATACGAAGTCCGACTTCAGAACAATAAATGGCTCAAGGCCCATTAAGGCGCGACCTAACGACCCAAGCCCGTTAAGGCCCAAAACACATTTTCTCTTCAATGATACACTTTGATGATCATTTTTAAGCCCGACTCTCTAAGTTCGACTCAATCGGCAAGGAAGGAATCCAAGAGTCCGATAGTGTACCGGACAGTAGCCCACTGGGTACGAATTTCGACCTAGTCTTATTCCTGAACTTGCTATAGATTATAGTACTACATATAAACCCTTCAACTATGTCCCGATCGAGTGAGAGCCATGGTCTATGTCAAACTCACTGAACTCGATTCTATGACAAAATGGAGACGAGGCAAATTACCAAACTACTCTCCATGTCTAACATGAGTTAGTTCAACACCTTGACCAAGTATTTCGTAATTTTCCGTCACCGTCCACATATGACACTTGTCTCGATTACTTACGAGACTGTGAATCCGTACTCGGCGGTCTGAGCCCGGAATCACAAATCGTCATCAAGACTGCATCTGGCCCACTGACCCATGCAACAGCAAATCGGGTCGACGGGAACCAGTGGCAGTCGAGACTTTGAAGTCAACTCAATCAAAGCCCCTTTCGGTCTAAGGTTCACGCGGACTACTATAGCTTTATCGTCGGTCATTGACACTCATTGAGTAATAAGCCATGTTCGACCGTACGACCTGCGAGTCAGTGTCCATGAAACGATTCAATGATTCGACTTGTATCACAAGTCATGACCTCCACGTCCAAGCGGGATATCGGCACACGATAGGTCATCGACAAATAGCCGTAATCGGTTATCCAGCACCCAACTGACGCCTAAGGCTTACGGACTTTTAATGTTCGAGGTTAAGAGTCCACTGATGCCTTCCTCTCTCGTGCCCATCGAGAACAATGATTCAACTCGATACATTGGATTTGTTTATTTATTGCTTTACAGGATGCTAAGTAAAGAACTCACATAACCAATAAACGAAAAATGCTTTTATTAAACACACGGAAATATCTTATTACACAATAGGTCGAATGATAAATAAGCTAACGCCCTATACAATCCAATCCTCGTATAGCATTCGAGGGAATATCCCTAAAATAATCAATATTAGTCTGCATGCTTAAAAGTTTATGAATAGAGAGCACTGGCAATTTACAGATAACTTTTTTCAGTGTACTTATGTAAGATTTGACACTGGAATATTTATCCATGTTCTCCCCACGTTAATCATCTATGTACCTCGATCAGTACAGCTTAATTGAGATATCTAATATAATAGGAAAAATGAAGACGAAGGGTTTTAGTAGCTTGCTTTTATTCAATAAAGGTAACAGTTATTATTCGCTTTTCACGATATAACCTTTTATTGACGTAATAGGGTTTGTACGTTGTAGCTCAATTTGATTCACGAATTACGCAACTATGAGAAAAGAAAAAGGAATTTCACTAAAATGAATACAATAAACGATGATCGAATTTTTGGTTCATGACTTAAACGTGGCTTGTCGTTAGGACGGTTCACTATATGCGTTCTTGTACGGTAACTTTTTCAGCCACACAAACGTTCTCCGACATACGATGATTATATATGCATGTGAAAAATATCAAATGTAATAATATAAATCGAATAATAATTAAATATCTAGTCGTTGCGTTGCGGCAGCTAGATATGATGGCCCCTATTTATAGAGCTATCGACGACGATATGCTTGTTGACTTCCAGCCCACCTACCGCCCATCAGTGTTGAAAAAGAAAAAAAAAAATAATATTATATTATAATATTATTTTAATGAAAGGTTTATATTGAAGGGCGACGCGGCGGATTCCTGGCACCCGTTTCGAGCGGTCCAGAAGAGCTGAAGACATCTATAAATAGGCTGAGGATTCTTCAGTTATTATTATCACAAGCTCATTCGAGTTTTACTATATAGAGAGAGAAGTAGTTCGAGTGAATTGTGAGGTTATCAGTTCAGGCAGAAACTGATAGGGTTCCACATCCACAGAGAGGTGTGAGGTATACACGAGTGGTAAAAGTGAGATAGTAAAAATTCGAGGGTTGTAATTTTTACTATAGTGAAGATTTTGCCAACTCGGCCGTGGTTTTTCCCTCTTCGTTAACAGAGGGTTTTCCACGTTAAAGTTCTGGTGTTCTTTCTTACCTTACGGTAATTTTATTTTTACCGTGGTAGTTACTGTGCGGGTCCCACCAAATTTACCCCGTGGGTCCCACTTCTCCCGATCGTCGGAGCCAAACCAGGACTGTTCCGCTGCGGGGCCCACTGACCACCGCGGGGCCCACCACCATTCCCAACAAGTGGTATCAGAGCCTGATAGTATTCTGAATATGCTCTGTGGTTGCAGCTTTGACTGATCTTCCACATCAGAAAAGATACTAGTAGGTTGCTGGTAGATTTGACGGCCATGGAGAACGACGGAGGAATGATCAAGCTGACAGTAACGAATTACTCCATATGGAAATCAAGAATGGAGGATCATCTTTATTGCAAAGACCTCCATGAACCAATCGAAAATGAAGGCAAGATGCCCGAAGGCGGCAAGACTGACATATGGAAGAAATTGCAAAGAAAGACGCTAGCTGTGATCCGCCAATGGGTGGACATCAGCCTATACAACCACGTCCGAAATGAGACAGACCCCTACAAACTCTGGACGAAATTGGAGGGTATGTACGAGGTGACGAATGCGCTGAGCAAGGTATTCATGATGCGAAAACTCATGAATGTGAAGCTGAACGAGGACGATCAGTTGCTGAACATCTGAATGACTTCGAAGGGCTGGTAACTCAACTCACAAGTGCCGGTCTAGTCCTTGATGATGAGCTACAAGCATGTCTACTACTGGGATCTCTACCTGATAGCTGGGATACGTTGGTGGTATCGCTCACTAACTCGGCACCAAGCGTAAAGTTACGATGGAGATGGTGAAAAACAGACTCTACAATGAAGAGCTGCGACGGAAGGATGCTGCCAGCACCAGTACGGGAAATCAGGCCCTTGTCACGGAGAACAGGGGTCGGAGCAAGAGTAGAGGACCAAAAGGATATGACAAGTCCAAAAATAGATCCAAGTCCAGGGAGATGAGGAAGTGCTACCATTGTGGAAAAGCTGGCCACTAACAAAGAAACTGTAGACTTCTCAACGGAAAACAGAAACAAGACGATGACAAGAACACGTCTGCAATCGCCTCAAACGATGGAGGAGAGGTTACTCTGGTGAATGAAGCAGACTGCTGTCATGTTGCGGATGCAAATACCGAATGGGTAGTGGACTCTGGTGCCTCTTACCATTGTGTTCCAAGGCGTGAATACTTCTCCACGTATAAGGCGGGAAACTTTGGCACTACCAGATGGGTAACCAAAGTGTTTCTAAAATAGTGGGGATCGGTGATATCTGTATCCAGACGAGCGTGGGGTGCACATTACGACTGAAAGATGTGCGACACATACCAGACCTGCGTCTCAACCTGATTTCTGTGAAGGTGCTGGACAACGAAGGATACTATAACGAGATGGCGAATAGCAACTGGAAACTCACCAAGGGATCATTGGTGGTAGCGAGAGGAAAGCTATGCTGCTCGCTGTACAAGATGCACGCAACGATATGTGCTAACCAACTAAATGCAGTTGAAGATGATGCTTCTCCAAATTTGTGGCACAGACGGCTGGCGCACGTAGGAGAGAAGGGGTTGAATGTCTTGGCTAGAAAGTCCCTCATACCAGTAGCCAAGGAGAAAGCGCTGAACCCCTGCGATTATTGTTTATTTGGGAAGCAACATAGAGTTTCATTCGCGAAGAACTTAACCAGGCGAATGAAGAAGTTGGAGTTGGTACACTCTGACGTATGCGGACCCATGGAAGTCGAATCTTTGGGAGGCAGTAAATATTTTCTAACCTTCATTGATGATGCGTCTCGCAAGACCTGGGTATATCTGTTGCGGACGAAGGACCAGGTGTTCTATTATTTTAAGAAGTTCCATGCGATGGTGGAAAGAGAAACAGGAATGCCGCTAAAGTGTCTACGCACAGATAACGGTGGTGAATACATCTCTCGGGAGTTCAGAGATTATTCCACGAAGCATGGCATTAGGCATGAGAATACAGTTCCTGGCACTCCTCAGCAGAATGGTGTCGCAGAGAGAATGAATCGAACCATTATGGAGAGAGTCCGAGCGATGCTCAAAATGGCTAATCTATCTAAATCATTTTGGGGGAAAGCTGTCAACACTGCAGTCTATCTTATCAACCGACTACCTTCATCGGCGTTGGATTTCGATATACCAGAGAAGGTGTGGATCGGTAGAGACATCTCATATTCACATTTGAGAGTGTTTGGCTGCAAGGCGTTCATGCATGTGCCGAAGGAACAAAGATCGAAGCTCGATGACAAATCGAATCCTTGCATCTTTGTTGGCTATGGAGACGAGGAGTTCGGCTATAGACTTTGGGATCCAAAGAAGAAGAAGACGGTGCGAAGTCGCGACGTAGTATTCCATGAGCATGAGACCATGGGCAACTTAGACGTGGATGTAACAAAACCCACAGGTGGCGGTGTAGACGATACACCAGTCAGCATTCCATATGATGGTGCCACAGAGGAAGGAATGCAGCAATCAGAACCTGAACCAGAAGAGCCAACCATTGATGATGATGAACCTGTCGTAGATGAACACACTGAAGGTAATGAGCAGGGGGAGCCTTCAGATGTGCAAGAAGCAGTTGAACCTCAGCTGAGAAGGCAACTAGGGAACGCCAACCATCTACAAGTATCCGAGTTCTGAATATATTTTGATTACTGACGAGGGGGAGCCGGAGAGCTTCCAGGAAGTACAATCTTGTAGGGACAAAGATTGTTGGACAAAGGCCATGCAAGAGGAGATGGATTCTTTGAAGAAGAATGATACGTACGAGTTAGTTCGATTGCCAAAAGGAAAGAAGACGCTCAAGAACAAATGGGTGTACAAATTGAAGAAGGATGATGGCAAGCTGGTCAGATACAAGGCTCGATTAGTGGTCAAAGGTTTCACTCAGAGGAAGGGGATCGACTTTGACGAGATATTTTCACCGGTCGTGAAGATGAGTTCAATCAGAGTCATACTGGGACTAGCTGCTACCATGGATCTTCACTTGGAGCAACTCGACGTGAAGACCGCATTCTTGCATGGTGATCTTGATGAGGAGATATATATGGAACAACCAGAAGGGTTCGAGGTTAGAGGTAAAGAGGACATGGTCTGCCGCTGAAGAAAAACTTGTACGGTCTGAAACAAGCTCCACGACAGTGGTACAAGAAATTTGATTCTTTCATGGTGCATCAGGGTTCAAGAGAACAGATGCAGATCCATGTGTTTACGTCCGGAGATACTCTAACGGTAAATTTATCGTTCTTCTCCTGTATGTTGATGATATCCTAATTGTCGGACGAGATGCAGAGATGATTAGCAGGTTAAAGAAAGATTTGTCAAAGACGTTTGACATGAAGGATTTGGGTCGGCAAAGCGGATTCTCGGAATGGAGATTACCCGAGATCGGAAAGCTGGGAACTTGTGGTTATCCCAGGAGCGCTATATTGAACGAGTTCTAGAGAGGTTCAATATGAAGCATGCTAAGCCAGTTAGCACGCCACTTGCCGCGCATTTTCAGTTGCGAAGAAATTCAGTCCATCAACAAATGAAGACGGAGAAGATGTCCCAGATGTTCCATATTCATCGGCGGTCGGAAGTTTGATGTACGCCATGGTGTGTACGAGGCCAGATATCGCTCACGCAGTTGGCGTTGTGAGTCGATTTCTATCAAATCCTGGGAAGTCACATTGGGAAGCAGTGAAGTGGATCATGAGGTACTTGAGAGGAACTTCAAATTATGCCTAACATTTGGAAGTGGTAAATATTTTCTTACAGGCTATACGGATGCTGATATGGCCGGTGATCTCGACAGTAGAAAGTCGATGTCGGGATACATATTTACGTTCTCAGGGGGAGCTATCTCATGGCAGTCGAGGTTACAGAAATGTGTTTCTTTATCAACTACTGAAGCGGAGTATGTTGCAGCAACGGAAGCTGGCAAGGAGATGCTCTGGTTGAAGAGATTTCTTCAGGAGTTGGGAATTCAGCAGGAAGAGTACATAATATTTTGCGATAGTCAAAGTGCTTTGGACTTGAGCAAGAATACTATGTATCATTCGAGGACGAAACACATCGATGTTCGTTATCATTGGCTCAGACTAGCTATTGAAGAGAAAGCGTTCAAGCTGGAGAAGATCCACACGGACAAGAATGTTGCGGACATTCTGACGAAGGTGATTCCCAGGAAAAGACAGAGTTCTGCGCCGGGCAAGCCGGCATGGGCTATCGCTGAGGCGGTAGGAAATCTTCCCCTCAAATAATGAAGAGGCTGGAGGGGGAGAATTGTTGACTTCCAGCCCACCTACCGCCCATCAGTGTTGAAAAGAAAAAAAAAATAAATAATATTATATTATAATATTATTTTAATGAAAGGTTTATATTGAAGGGCGACGCGGCGGATTCCTGGCCACCGTTTCGAGCGGTCTAGAAGAGCTGAAGACATCTATAAATAGGCTGAGGATTCTTCAGTTATTATTATCACAAGCTCATTCGAGTTTTACTATATAGAGAGAGAAGTAGTTCGAGTGAATTGTGAGGTTATCAGTTCAGGCAGAAACTGATAGGGTTCCACATCCACAGAGAGGTGTGAGGTATACACGAGTGGTAAAAGTGAGATAGTAAAAATTCGAGGGTTGTAATTTTTACTATAGTGAAGATTTTGCCAACTCGGCCGTGGTTTTCCCTCTTCGTTAACAGAGGGTTTCCACGTTAAAGTTCTGGTGTTCTTTCTTACCTTACGGTAATTTTATTTTTACCGTGGTAGTTACTGTGCGGGTCCCACCAAATTTACCCCGTGGGTCCCACTTCTCCCGATCGTCGGAGCCAAACCAGGACCTGTTCCGCTGCGGGGCCCACTGACCACCGCGGGGCCCACCACCATTCCCAACAATGCTCATTCATTCTTTTATACAAAGCTAAAAAAAGAAAGAGAGTTCAAGAAATTATAAGTTTCTAAGTGCTTCACATGAATCGTGGTCAGGGAAAGACCAGCTACGCAAGCAATTCTTTATACTAAGAGAGAATCCACCGGATTCCAGCCAGTTTCAAGCAGGTTGTCAGTCAATTTTTTTGGTATTACTGTAATTATGGTATCTTAAAAAGGTCAAAGTTGTAACTCTATAGCACTTCCCCAATAATAGCACTTCCCCAATAATTTACCCTGGAGACGGACGGTCACGGTGGTGACGAAACCATCCGTCTCCTCCGGCCAAATTCAGGCCTTAAGTTCAATCATTTCATTTCATCGTTTTCGCCGGAGAAATTTGGATATCGTACTCTACCGACACAAAGGTGAAGAAGAAACAGGATATACCTTTCTCTTGTGTAGAATCTGAATGTCTGGCTAACAACGTTGCTTCTACGTTAAAAAATTATTGCACAGCTCATCTGAAACGCATCAGACGGCTGCTTGGCCTCAGTCGCCGCCGCCTCGCCTTTGGAAGAACCGGCGTGTCAAGCCAAAAATCATGCCTGGTGTTGTTGGTTGTTTGTGTTCGGCCCATATTTCAAGGGCTGCCATGACTTGGGGAGCTTATCTGCGGCCCTGTCGAGCTACATCCACAGATTTGGCGTGGTTAATGCGTTCGATTTGTCCTACTCTTGGTGGGTTCTGGTGAGGGTTGGCCACCTCGCGCTTGTGCAGCCGGTTATGTTCATGACAAACATCTGTATAGTAGTGCTTTCTCTCGTACAGAGTTGGGAAAGATTGGTTCTCCGCCTGAAGTAGATCAAACCAGTCGTTGAAAGAAGATAATTGATTATATCCTGAACCTGGTATGACGGCCGTGGTTTACCTTATGGTTCTTCTTAAGATCCCTATGTGAAACGAAAAAGAGCTAACCAAGTAAAAGTTTTGTTGTTTATACTTGCATTCTCGATTTTCTCTTTATCATTCGCGAATGTCTTAATCTTGTAAAATAACAGATTTGATGGTTTCCCTATGATGGGTTTTAGAATTAAGACATCAGCTGTTGCTCCCGTAAGGCCAGCCATCGTTGTCCCTGTGATCCTCTTTGTCGATATCACAAGCGGTCATTGGGAGGCTTCCGTTGCCTGAAAATGAAAACAATTGCGACTTAAACATGAATACACATGCCGATATGGTGAGACAAAATTACGATCTGCTCATATTCAACGATTGTGGTGGTGTGGATGCTAAGGACCTAAGCGTGAAATCTCGAATTTATGATTATATTTGCATTTCTGTTCTACTTCGTATTCCGGCTTGAGATCCCTATTTATTGTAGGGTTTGTCGAGGCTTTGTCATTCTTTCATGTGATAACATAGGGATCTCAACCTAGTGATGAAGAGGATGCTGCTTTGAAGACGTCTGATTTTGGCTTTTCTTTGTTCAAGCCTTGTTCTTTGTGGATCATCAAACTACCCTACACTTGACAGTGTGCATTATTCTTTTTTCGCAGATGAAACATTTAGTGGTGTAGTGGAGTGGGAGTCCTTATTACGCTGCACCATATGTTCTTCGCAATCATTACGGGCTGAATGCAAATATTTGGAGTGCCGATGTTGTCTACTATATTCTATTTTGTGGTGTTCTCCTCTTTGGGCTGGTATTTTTACCCAAATTTATCGTTCAAATTTGTACTTTGTCTTCTAAGATATTATGTTGTAGGCCATGACTTTTGTTGTAAACTGTTTCTGTAATCAAAATGACTACTTATATTGACTCTCATAGACTGAGAACTGAATATTCGATGACATACTTGAAGGAAATTTGGGTTTGGATTCCGAACTGTTGCCTTTGATCTGCTAAGGATTTGATAAGGAAGATGTTAAATAGAAATCACGTGGCAAGGTTGCCTTGCTCACGTTAAATCGATACTAATTACGCTGCAAACGCCTACAAATATGGCGGGGCACAATTGGCAATATGCTCATATTCGACGATGGCGGTGGTGTGGATACCGGAACCTAATCGTAATAAAAACTCGAGTTTATCATAATATTTACATCTCTATGTTTTACTTCGTATTCTAGCTTGAGATCCCTATTTATTGTGGGGTTGTCGAGGCTTGTCATGCTTTACATGTGATCGCATAGGGATCTCAAGCTTAGTGATGAAGAGGATGCTGCTTTCAAGACTTTGATTTATGTATTCTACAAGCCATGTTCTTTGTGTAATTAATGGTCTATATTGACTCTCATAGACCGACTTCAAGGAAATTTTGGGTTTGGATTCTGAACGGATGTTGAATAGAAATCACAAGGGAAGGTGTTCTCTGTAAGAAAAAGAAGAGAACTTTTTGCTGTTGATTTTTATGAATTAGATGTTGAAGATTGGGTTAACTCACTTCTCACTGTGGTTTCTGCTCTTTCAACATGCAGAAGCAGCCGGCAATGGGGCGAAAGGATAATCATATTGAAGAACAAACAACAAACAAACACGTTGAGTAGGGGTAAATTACTGTAGTCACTTTCTGTTCAGTTCAACATATTGAGGCTTTGCACGAAAGGAGTTCCAGCTTATTTTGAAAAATGGGAGAAAATCTATTATGTGTACATATTCTTATTTAACGATACCAACTATGGTCAGAACAAACTCTTATATTGATGTTTTACTATGTTTCTTGATTATACATTTCTAATCCATTTGGTGTAATTCTTTTTCTGGGTTCGATTTTGGTCGTAGCCGCACAACGTAAACATGCAATGGGTAATATAGTAGTATTCTTAATCCTCGTTTTGTCTTGGATGATATTCATTTGATTAACTCATATTGTCAGACAAAAGTGATAATGGTGACGAAGCCAATCGTCGAAGAAGCAGTAACAGAGATGTACGCCAGCATATCCCAAAAGAAGACCATATGCATATCAGGGCCAAACACTTTCTTGGCCATCAAAGAAGTTGTAAGAATCATCGACACGAACCAAGGATGAAACACGGCCATGAATTTCTTTCAATTACCCTTCAATGAATGATCTTCCAGGAACAGACTTTAACTGCATATTCCGCGTGTTATTACCCAATTTTAAGACCGAATTAAAGAATGAGATGGGATTATTACCGTCCCATTGCTTAATGAACGGAGTCCCAGGCTCGTTCTATGGGAGGATTATCGCCGTCCCATTGCTTTGTTCGCAGCCCGCCCGATTGGTTTCTGAATAGTTTAATTTCATTTCGTAAGTCCAACTAGAAATCCTGAATGATCACTTAATTGTGATAAAACGTTAGTCTTTATGATTAGCATCACCCATAACACATTAGAAATTAAAGAAAAGAAATATCACAGATGCAATATACGAAACTCGGGTATTTTTCGGATTGGTAACGCTGCGTATGGTGGTTCGCATGTTAATTTGTGACATAGATGTTGGCTAATCTCAGAGTCCAAAAGAAAGGAGACAACAAAACACAAACTAACTTAAAGTAAAAGCATGAAGGAAAAAAAAAACATTCAACAATGGAAAAGATGATCACACTTGGGTTTGTATAAACTAGCCGAAATTTGTGGAAGACACACATAAAAGAAATGTCCTCCACAGCCGAAATGGAAGAAGAAAAATAATATAAAGAAGAAAAAATCTCTTGCATGGTTTCACATGGAGAAGAAATTAAATACTTGATTTGAATAGTCAAGAAAGAAATGCCTTTGTATAGCCTATATATAGATTAATATTGTGTAATGTATAAGTGTGGGAAAATAGAGAACAGAGAGAACAAGAGTTTCTCCAAGTTATAATAGTTTCTCCCAAATACGTCTCACATATTCAAGCTATTCTCCTTCTCTTCATTCTTCATTCGATCCAATAAAAAATAAATAACAATAGATTGATGGGTACGCAAAAAGTATGAAACTACAACTGGTATTAATTTCTATATATAATGTATGATCATACACGGACGGATATATTATTACGCATCGAAACAGCAGTCAAGTTTCTAACAACTACGACTAAACACGACATGCATTGTTTTGGGACGACGACTTTCGAATAATTTAAACGATGTGTCCGAGCAAAAATAATGTAAAACGTGAATTTTACATAATTTTTTACAGTTTTCTGGTATGATGTCGGTGCATTTTATATGTTACGGCCTTTTTATCTCCTAAAAATATATTAGGGTTCGAGTTATTTTAAGACTAATTGGCAGCAGTTTGATCGATGAGTTATAAAATAACTAGATAAACATATGTATTTCCACTTAAGAAATAATGTAAGCGGATATAGACGAACTTAATAACTGATATGACAGACAATCAGACACGCATGCAAATTTCTACATTGTTTAATTGACTGACTCGTGGGTAACACTTAGAGCATACAGAGCACCACCGCTTCGAACCATTCCACCATGTAATAATATAAACACAAAATAATCCGTCAAATTCTTGAATTATTACATATACATGCGTAAATAGAGCTATCGACGATGCTCTCATTCATTCTTTCATACAAGCTAGATATTAAGAGAGAGAGAGAGAAATGGAAGTTGTGCAGCAAGTGCTTCACATGAATGGCGGTCTGGGAAAAACCAGCTACGCAAGCAATTCTTTAATGCAGGTATATGTATGTATAAATATGTATATATATCAGTAAAATGACTATGATTATAATAACGTGGACATGCAACAAGTGCGTAAATAGTATTCTTAATCCTCAGTTTGTTTGGACACTGTTTGATTCAACTCACATGTCAGAGAAAAGTGATATCGATGACAAAGCCAATAGTCGAAGAAGCAATAAAAGAGTTGTACGAACGCATATCCCCAATGAATAGCATATGCTTAGCAGAGCTCGGTTGTTCTTCAGGACCAAACACTTTCTTGCCCATTAAAGAAGTTGTAAGAATCATCGACGAACTAAGAAGAAACACGGCCATGAATTGCCTTCACTTACCCTTCACATGAATGATCTTCCAGGAACAGGCTTTAACTGCATTTTCCGAGCTTTATTACCCAATTTTAAAGCCGAATTAGAGAATGAGATGGGATTATCGCCGTCCCATTGCTTTGTGAATGGAGTCCCTGGTTCGTTCTATGGGAGGCTTTTCGCAGAACAAACCATTCATTTTATCCATTCTTCGTATAGCCTCCACTGGCTTTCCAAGGTAGAGTAAGATCAAATTAAGTTATATCACCTCTCAAGAGCTTATGAAACCATGTTTCTTCACTTAGGTTCCTAATGGGCTGGAAATGAACAAGGACAACATCTACATGGCAAGAACGAGCCCAGAGGCGTTATTCGTGCTTACTACGAACAGTTTCAGACCGATTTTTCCATGTTTCTAAACTGCCGATCTGAGGAATTGGTCGAAGGTGGGAATATGGTGCTTACTATGTTGGGAAGGAAAACCGAAGACCCTTCGAGCAAGGAGTCTTGCTATATATGGGAGCTCATGGCCTCCGCACTAAGGCAAATGGTGTCCGAGGTATGTCGTATGTCTATGTAATAATATATCATCAAGAATTGATTGCATGTGTCCATTATACTATATAAATAATATATATATTATTACATGCAGGGACTAATTGAAGAAGAGAAGCTACAGTCATTCAACGTCCCTAATTACACGCCATCACCTAAAGAAGTGGAGACTGAAGTCATAAAGAAGGTTCTTTCTACATAAATAGGTTGGGAACCTCAGAGATCAAATGGGCAGAATGTGGTTACAAGGAAGATGATGGGTACGATGTAGCACAGTGCATGAGATCTGTGTACGAGTCATTGCTAGTACAACACTTTGGAAAGTCAATAATCGATCGAATGTTCGATAAATACGAGAAACTCCTCGGCGATAGTATGTCGAAGGGAGACTACAAATTTGTCAGTGTCACAGTGTCCATGACAAAGTTGTAAATAATCTTTATGTATGTATGCCTGGGCGGAGCTAGGCTACGACGAGGGTAGGCACTTGCCTACCCTGAGATTTTGTCAAATCCTATACATACATACATATATATATATATATATGATATAGTTTTAACATATTCCTTAAGTTATTGTTTTATTTATTAAGATTAACTATGGTTCTTGTTTTTTTGAACATTTTTTTATGTCAACGGACTGTATAAATAACGAACTGTATAAGTGGTTCAAATATTACTTTCCATATAATGAGTTTAGAAAACAAATACATATTTAAAATTTTTGTAAAACCAAATAACAAGGAAAAAATCAGTTTTGTTGTGAATTACTCGAGAGGACCGAGGTTTTTGCTACTAAATAAAGATAAAATTTAAAACTAGAAAGAACCGTAATTTGTAAGGTAAGGTTTTATTTGATTTAATTATTATGTTTTTTTTTTATGTTTGTTTTCTCCAAAAAAAAAAAAATCTCCAAAAAAATTTATATATTTTGCCTACTCTCATATAGTTCTTTGGCTCCGCCCTGTATGTATGATTGATTAATAACCATGTATAAGATATTACATCATGGGATTGTTTATAAGATGATTTCGTTTGCGGGGTGCTTTTGTATGAGCTAAGGAGAATGCCTTTTATATTATAACCACAATTGATGAGAAACCTTGAATATGGGGGATACATTTGCCCATATATGTTTGCGTATTTTATATTAAAAGAGAGCCATAAATAGTTGGGATGTTCACGATTGTAAATGTTCTCAGCAAACTAAAAATCATACAAAATAATATATGTAACTATTATTTTGCTAATCTACACACTCGTGGTCCGTCGAAACCCTGTTTGGTTTTCTACATAGTATACCTTGAACGATCATTGTGATGAAAAACGCGTTATTCTTTATAACTACCATCACCCCATATCACATTAGGAAATTAAGAACAAAAATTATACACATGCATATGAAATTCAGATATACTTCAAGTTATATGAAACGCTGTGGTGGTTCGCATGTTAGGTACGCAAAAAACGTATGAAACTACAACTTGGTATTTCTATACATGATGTATGATACACTTGTTAGAATATTATACTACAACAACACGGACGACGGATATATTATTACGCATCGAAACAGTCAAGTTTTCTAACCACTACGACTAACACGACATGCATTGTTTATGGAAGACGACTTTCCGAATAAACTAGACGAATTTGTCCGAGAAAAATAATGTAAAACGTGAATTTTGGATAATAAATTCTACATTTCTCTGTATGAGTGGTGCAATTTATATGTTACGGCCTTTTTGTCTGCTAAAAAGATATTAGGCCTCGAGTTATTTAAAGACTAATCGGCAACAATTTGATCCATAAATTACAGAGAGAAACATATGTATTTCCCTTAGAAGTATAACAAATATCGAATATTACTAATATTAGATGACTTGCATGTGCATGTCGTCAAAATCAGGAGCCAATTTATTACACAAGTGCATGTGTTCAGAGGCACACCAATGGCGACCCAATATATAATCCGACAATAATAAATGGACCGAATATGATATAATATTTCGTTTGGTCACGAGGGAGATACATTGGCAACTAGCTATCTATAAATAAAGCTACTGAAAATGCTCGTTTTCTTTCAAAGTTAGATAGAAAGTATTAAATTAAAAGAGTTTTAGAGAGAGAGAGAGGAGGAGCAAGAAATAATGGAAGTTGCCGAAGTGCTTCACATGAATGGCGGCCTGGGAAAGACCAGCTACGCCAGCAACTCTTTATTGCAGGTATATATATATTATACATTAACTTTATATATGGTTACGATTTTTCATGGACATCGTTTGATTAAACTCCATTATGTCAGAGAAAAGTGATAACGGTGACAAAGCCAATAGCCGAAGAAGCAATAACTGAATTGTATGACAGCATAGTCCCCCATGGAAGAGCATATGCATAGCCGAGCTCGGTTGTTCCTCAGGGCCAAACACTTTCTTGCCATTAAAGAAGTTGTAAGAATCATCGACGAACTAAGGAAGAAAACACGGCCATGAATTTCATTCAATTACCCTTCACATGAATGATCTTCCAAGAACAGACTTTAACTCGTATTCGTGTGTTATTACCCGACTTTAAAGCCGAATTAGGTTACGTCCATCCCAACAATGCTTTGTAAATGGAGTCCCAGGTTCGTTCTATGGGAGGCTTTTCGCGGCAAAAACCATTCATTTTGTTCATTCTTCGTACAGCCTCCAATGGCTTTCCAAGGTAAAAGTTATCATTTTACTAAAATTCAAGAGCTGAAAACCCCATTCATTTCATACATGAAAATCCTAATAATAGGTTCCTAATGGGCTGGAAATGAACAAGGACAACATCTACATGACAAGAACGAGTCCCAAAGGTGTGATTCGCGCTTACTACGAACAGTTTCAGACAGATTTTTCAATGTTCCTAACGTGCCGATCTGAGGAATTGGTCCAAGGTGGGAAGATGGTGCTTACTTTTTTAGGAAGAAAAAGCGAAGACCCTAAGAGCATGGTTCGCCGTCGCGGCGATATCGCGGCCGTCGCGGCCGCACCGGAGCGGGATCGGCGCTCCCCGCGCCCAAGATACAGGTTGATGCGGGTATGAAGCTGTCGCGGGCGAAATCTCAGTGCCGCGGCGAGTTCTCGGCCGAGCCAAAATGTCACGGCCGATATATCGGTTGCAGCGGCGATAACTCGGCGGTCTCGGCGGGTGATTTTCCATTTTCTGTTTTTTTTTTTTCCTTTAGTTGAAAAAACGATGATATCGCCGAAGAAGATAAGAAGAAGATGATGAGGTGGAAACTACTTTAATTAGGGTTTATTGGTATTGGGCTTATTCTATTGGGCTTGTTTATTGGGTCTTAGTATAAGGTAAATACATTTATTTAATAGATTATAAAGCTCAATATAATTTTAATTAATATTAAATACAAATATGTATTTACAAATATATCAAAATATATGCTTTTAAATTAAATATACAAGGTAAATTTTCTATATTTCTTAAATATGACTAAGGAAACAAACTTGACATTATAATTACATACAGGTATTTTTTACAAAAAAATTGCGTATCGCCCGCGACCGCGCCGTGATAATGCAACGTATCCGTATCGCTAGTGTCCGCATCGACGTCCGCATCCGCGACGGCGAACCATGCCTAAGAGCAAAGAATGCTGCCATATATGGGAGCTCATGGCCTTGGCTCTAGGGCAAATGGTGTCCGAGGTATGTATGTGCGTATGTAATAATATATCCATCAAGAATATCCATGTGTCCAAGATAATCTCGATACAATATAGATTGATGTTATTATTACATGAAGCAGGGATTGATTGAGAAGAGAAGCTACACTCATTCAACATCCTATGTACAATCCATGCCCTAAAGAAGTTGAGATTGAAGTCATAAAAGAAGGTTCTTTCTGCATAAACAGGCTGGAAACCTCAAAGATCAAATGGGCAGACTGTGGATCATATGATTTCGACGAAGATGATGAAGATGGGTACGATGTTGCCCAATGCATGAGATCTGTGTCTGAGCCATTGCTCGTGGAACACTTTGGACAGCCCATAATTGATAAGCTTTTCCTCAAGTATGAGAATCTTATCAGTGACAGTATGTCGAAAGAAGAAGACAAGAGCTTCGTCAGTGTTACCGTGTCCATGACCAAGTTGTAGACTTGATTATTAAGCATTATAATGAGTGATGGGCGTGGGATATATAATAAATTGTATGGGGATTTCTTCTGCGTCTATTGTTTATGTCATCATGGTTCTCATTCTTGTGTACAATAAATTGCATCGGAAATAAATGGTTGGTTATTTGAAAGCGTGTACATCGCTTGCCGTGCGTTATTATTATATTTTTTTATGCTAAATCCTTATTCAATTGGCTATTCAATCATGATATTGTATTTTCTATATATATACTATACTTATACCCTTATAAACTAATTTTTTAATATACTTTAAAATAATCGTCAAGTTAGCTACAATTTGTCCTTTATGAAATTATTATTTAACCCTTCCATTTTTACTTATCATACCCTTATAAACTAATTTTTTTAATATAATTTAATATAATCGTCAATGAATAATGAATATGTATATTTTATATATGAAACTATCTAATTTTGTAGCACAAACAACAAATACTAGTTTCGATTATGGAATGTTGGTGTTGATTTGAATCTCGAATCTAACACTAGATTCATGCTAGTCGATTGAAGGATCTTAATGTGATATAGATGTGTGCATCTTTTAATACGTTTGTAATGAAAATTTAAACTTTTTCAAGGGAACTCCAAACGTTATCCTAAATTTGGAGGATTGAACAGTGTCGCGGTATCTAAAGCGGGCACTGTTTATTACCCGCCATTCTCTCTTTTTTAATAATTTATTTTGTTCTTCATTATTAGTTAGGTTTCGGGGTTTCATATAGATTTTGGATACTTTTTTTGTTAAATAAAAATTTTGTTGGAATCGATGTTTATTATGGAGGAGCTGATGAACACTACCTCCATGAGAGAGAGGACAATGAATGTGGGTTATGCTTACAAAATAATAAAAAAATAATAATGTTTTACTTTAAGATCATATTATAAATATATAAAATTAACATATTCTTTTTTTAATAGTTATATAATAAACTTGAAAATAATTCGAAAAGTAGATAATAGATATTTCATTTTAAAATAAAAATAAATTCATATTAATATTTTAGATAATTTAATATTATATTTAGTCGAATCTATTAAAATATAATTATTACTTTGATTAAATAATACGTAGTGTAATTATTACATTATTTTAAATAGAATATATTAACTTAATGAGAAATCTACACATAAATACCTAACACTATAAAAGAAAGTCACTTTGCTAACTTGTCAGAACTTTTTTTATCTAGGTACCGTTCGAAACTTTGCTTACTAATACGTACCAATTTGACCATTATATCCAAGTCACTGTTACTAATTACACTTCTACCTAGCTTTTAACTTAAATAAAAAAAAATACAAATCAAAGCAAAACTACCAAAATTGAACGATCACCTCGCAACCTAATCTGCACTGATCTTTCTTGCATCCAATTCATGATATCTCTTTCCCAAAATCGAACTAATCTTGAGAAGGTATTTTGTCTCGCCGATCGATTCTCGACATCTCTTACGGATGAATGTAAGTTTGGTATTAGTTAATTTTAGTCATTTTCAGTTATATGCTCGATTCAGATAAATTAGTGTTGTGATTAGGAATCTGATTAGATCGGCTTTACAATTCGGTTATCAATTTGAGATTTTTTATGTTAAAAATGGGATTTTTTATGCTATGATTAGGGTTGTTTTCGCCATAGCGTGACATCAATCTGTTTTGTATTGTTGTCCTAGTATAAAGTGGTTCAGTATAGGTAGAACTATGGTACGATAAGTTCTTTTTGATACCCTACATCTATAGTTTGATATAACAAAGGTCGATTTTTTTTTTACTATATATATGATTTGTGAATTTATAAATAAAGGTTTATAGCCCAATACTCTACTTACATAATCGGCCCAACGACCCATCTAGAAAAGGCCCAATTCGCACCTGTAAATACTGGAGTGAGGAGGTAATTATTAGGGGGGCTGAATAATCTGCTCCCAGAATACGTCCTTAGTATGCTCCCAAAATGGCTCCCTAAGTCCGTTCCTCTCAATTGTGCTCCCATTGTCTCCTACTTAACCTAGGCATTTGGGTTGCTCCCGGGAACCCGTCACCTAGTATTTCTCCCGTGAACTCAAGTTGGAGCTCACCTCGTTTGATTTTTGTGAACCGGATCAACTGGCGTCGTCTGTGGGAACAACCAACTTGCATTTCAGGAGAGGGAAATAAATAGGAATCCATTATCTAAAACCTAAGTATCTTTGGGAGCCGCCTCATGGAACGCTCGACGCAGCGAGACGTTTGATCAAACAAATTTTATGTAGAGCGGTTTCAGTCGAAGAGATTTGCAGTAGAACAGTTTTCGAATCTAAAGTTGCAGTCTAAGGTTCTTGTCGAACAGAGTCATCGTCGAACAGTTTTTGGTCGAACGGATTCCCTGAAGAGCATTTTTAGTCGAACAGACTGGCAGTCCAACAGTTTTCAATCGAAAAGTTGCAGTCGAACGATTTACAGTTGAACAGAATTTTGATATATGTTTTCGATCGAACAGAATCTCGATAAATCGGTTTTTGTGGCATTCTTCCTCAAACATGGGATCGAACTAGCTCCCCTTTGCTTACAACTTGCAATCATCCCCTTTCCTCGTAGAGAAGTGATTGAACGCCAAGTCCTCCGCAGAGAGGTGAACGGCTTAAGTCCTACGTAGAGAGGTATTCCAACGCCTAGTCCTCCACAGAGAGGTGAACGGCTTAAGTCCTTCGTAGAGAGGAGATCGAGCGCCATGTCCTCCACACAGATAAGTGAACGACTTAAGTCCTCCATAGAGAGGTATTCGAACGCCTAGTCCTCCGCAGAGAGGTGAACGGCTTAAGTCCTCCGTAGGAAGGTATTCAAACGCCTAGTCCTCGGAGAGAGGTGAACGGCTGAAATCCTCAGTAGAGAGGTGATCGAACGCTATGTCCTCCGCACAGAGGTGAACGGCTTAAGTCCCCCGTAGAGAGGTATTCAAGTGCCTTGTTCTCCGCAGAGAGGTGAACGGCTTTAGTCCTTCATAGAGAGGTGATCGAGCGCCAAGTCCTTCACCGAGAGGTGGAAAGCGTAAGTCCTCCTTAGAGAGGTAATTGAACGCCAATCCTCTGAGGAGAGGTGAACGGTTTTACTCCTCCGTAGAGAGGTGATTGAATGGAAACTTTGATTTATTAAAAATTTCTGGAATGGAAGTGTATCAGTTGAACAAAAAATATTAACTCGAACGTCACCATCTTCAGTGAAATGTGCGCTCCAATATAGTGTCCGCGCCAAAAATAGCGCGTTCCCGATATAGCGTCATCTCTTACGTAGTGTCCGCTCCCATTGAATGATTTGCTGCCATCACAGTGTTTGCTCCGAGCATAGTGGTTGCACCCATCATAATGTTTTGAAATGATGTTTTCTCCTAGTGAAGCATTCTCTCCCATGTGGTGTTGCTCATTGCGTAATGCTCGCTCTCATTGAAGCATTCACTCCTATTGTAACGTGCGGACCTGTGTAATGTGCGCTCCCGAGCGCAATGTTCGCTCATATCATAAATTTTCAGTGATGTTTACTCAAGTGAAGCGTTCATTGGGAGAAACGATCACGATCATTAGGGAATGAAAATAACATAGGTTGAGTATTAAGTAAGTTAATAGAGTTATTTTGAGTAAGCATAGGACAGTTTTACATAGCGTTCGCTCCCTTATAGTGTTTGCTCCAATGAAGCATCACTCCCACGTAGCGTTCGCTCCTTGCGCGGTTTCTACTCCCAGTGAAGCGTTTGGTCCCAAGTAGTGATAGTTCTACATAGTGTTCTCTTGCGGTGGCGTTCACTCTCAATGAAGCATTTGCTCCTATGAACGTTCGCCCACTATGTAATGTGCGCTCCCATGCATGCTGCACGCTCCCGATGTAGTGGCCGTCTGCTCCCATTACGGCTTTGCTCTCGATACAACAATTTGCTCCCTTCGCGCTCGCGACGTAACGTTCACCAAGCATGTGCTCCCTACATAGTGTTCGCTCCCAGCGTAGCATTCACTCCAAATATAGTGTTCGCTCCCAATATAGCGTTAGCTCCATGTAGTGTCCGCTCCCGAGGCGTATTGTTCATTCTCGGCGTTACACTTGCTAAAGCTACGTTCTAAGTAGCGAATGCTCCCTCGTTCCCGAAGCAGCCACGGTTCGCTAAAGTAGCGTTCCCCAAGTCGCGAATGTTCCCACTTGCTAAAGTCGCGCTCCCGATTAACGAATGCTCCCTCACTCCGAAGGAGTGCTGACTCGCTAAAGCAACGTTTCTAAGTAACAAATGCTCCCTCATTCCCGAAGTAGTAATGGTTTGCTAAAGTAGCGTTCCCTAAGTACGGTGGCTTGTAAAGTACGCTCTCGTTATCGTCGTTGTGTTCACTCCCATCGCGGTGTTGTCTCACCACGTAGTGTTCGCTCTTATTGCGAGTTTCGCTCTCGGGCGCACTGTCCCCTCGCTAAAGCAACGTTTCTAAGTAACAAATGCTCCCTCATTCCGAAGTAGTGATGATTTGCTAAAGTAGCGTTCCCTAAGTAACGGTGGCTTGTAAAGTACGCTCTCGTTATCGTCGTTGTGTTCACTCCATCGCGGTGTTGTCTCACCACGTAGTGTTCGCTCTTATTGCGATTTCGCTCTCGGGTGCACTGTCCCTCCTTGCATAATGCTCGTTCCCATTGAAGCTTTCGCTCTCGTTGTAGCATCTCTACCACGTAGAATGTGTTTCCTGCATAGTGGTCGCTCGCGACATAGCGTTCGCTCACAAAGAAGCTTCGCTACCTAACTAGTATTCGCTCCCTAACTAGCATGCTCCCTGCATAGTGTTGTTCGCTCGCGACGTAGCGCTCGCTCATAAAGAAGATTCTAAATAAGCTTTCGTTGTTCTAACTAGCATGCACTCCCTGCATAGTGTTCGCTCACGACGTAGCGTGCGCTCACAAAGAATCTTCTAACTAGCATGCACTCCTTGCATAGTGTTTGCTCGCGACATAGCTTTTGCTCGCAAAGAAGCTTCGTTCCATAACTAGCGTGTGGTGCTCGCTTCCAACGTTCGCTCACAAAGAAGCTTCACTCCAAAGTATTGTTCGCTCATGAAGTAGCATTCGCTCCCTGAGAAGTATTCGGTCCTTACATAGCGATTGTTCCCAAGTACCACTTATCATTCACAGCCAAAGTAGCGTAATGTTCAGTCCTGATGTAGCATTAGCTCCCGCGTAGCAGTCGCTCCCAAATTAGTATTTACTCTCGTGTAGTAGTTTTCGCTCCTTGTTTGATGTTCACTTCCAGCGTAAATGTCCGCTCTCGATGTAGCATTTGAATCATTGCTCCCCAAAGTAGCCCTCGCTCCCATTGAAGCTTTCGCTCTCGTTGAAACTTCGAACCTATGTAATGCGCACGCCCGTCACGGTCGCCCCATTGCAGTGTTTGTGATCGAGTGTAGTGTCTGCTCTTTTTCTTAATGTTCGCACCCAACGAGTCATTCACTCCCACGTACCCTTGGCTCCTAGCGTGATGTTCACTCCCAATGTGTTCGCTCCTGTTGTAACATTCGCTCCCTATGTAGCATGTGCTCTAGGGCATAGCGGACGCTTCGTCGCGTTTGTTCGCTCCAAAGGCATTGCTCATGGGAGGTGTTATCTCCCGGAGTCATGTCCGCTCCAAATAAGGCGCTCGCATCATGTAGTGTTCGCTAGCACGAAGCGCTCGCTCATTGTATAGTGTCTGTTCCCTGGCGTAGTGTATGCTTTTTTTCTTAATGTTCGCACCCAGCGAGTCATTCACTCCCATGTACCGTTGGCTCCTAGCGTGATGTTCACTCCCAACGTACCGTTGGCTCATGTTGTAACATTCGCTTCCTATGTAGCCTGTGCTCTAGGGTATAGCATTCGGTTCGTCGCGTTGTTCGCTCTCAAAGGCATTGCTCATGGGAGGTTTTATCTCCGGGAGTCATTGTCCGCTCCAAATAAGGCGCTCGCATCACGTAGTGTTTGCTAGCACGAAGCATTCGCTCATTGTTAGTGTCTGTTCCTGGTGTGGTATTCGCCTGTTCCCTTGTGATTTCTCTCTCGATGTGGTGTTTGCTCCCTCGCTGGCTATGTAATGTTCACTCGCAGCGTATCATCACTCCTCACGTAAGCGTTCGCTCCAACGTAGTGCTGTGCTGGCTTTGATGAAGTCATTGAATGAATAAAGCGGGAACACATTGTTAGTGGAATCTAGTGTGATAATAGAATGCTGTTCACGGAACCAGGCAACTTATCGTTCGCTCCTGATAGCATCTCACCAAGAAGCGTTCGCTCCACGAAGCATTCATACTATCGTATTGTTCGCTCCCACATAGCATCTACGCCATGCATATTGTTCGCTCCCACGTGGCATTCTCACCATGCGTATTGTTTGCTCATGGCGATGTGTTCGCGCCTAAAGTAGCATCCGCCCTCTCGCTCCCAAATTAGCGTACGTTCACGACAGAGTGTTCCATACAAGAAGGTTTTGCTCCCTCCGTATTGCTCGCTCACGAAGGAGCGCGCTTTCTCCGCACGTAACGTTCACACCAAAAAGTGTTGTTCCCTACGTAGTATATGCTCTTGCATACTGGTTGCTCCTAGTGTAGTGGTCGCTCTCGAGCACTGTTATAGGACATACCTTAAAACACCATACGGGTGAGTAAATCACCATGGTGCATGTCGAACGCACACCATAAATCAAACACTAACGCGCGGCAAGCGCAATAGCGCAAATCAAGCATGATATCTACACAGGAACAGGTCATGAACAAGTCTACACCACCACACGAGCAATAAGCTGTCGAAGAGCGCTAGTTGATCGAAATTTGGGAATGTCAAAACAAAATCAACAAGTATTAAACGTTCCCCATCATACATAAAAAAATAAAATAAAAAAAATTGAAGGACGAGTCAACTTTCAATACTTTACCAGCCTCAATACTTGAAACTAGGAAAGTGGGGGGACTAGTGATATGGGAAATTTATAAATAAGGTTTATAGCCCAATACTCCACTTACATAATTGGCCCAACGACCCATCTAGAAAAGGCCCAATTCGCACCTGAAAATACAGGAGTTGATGTAATATTAGGGGGCTGAATAATCTGCTCCCAGAACACGCTC
>JAPQWV010003549.1:0-40044 GCA_027422505.1 Craterostigma plantagineum
AATCCGATAGTAAATCCAAGAATTTCGAAGTTAGGGCTTGAGATTTACCTAATTTGAAGCTTGAGAGAGAAGTTACTTTGAAGAACACCAAGGCGCTAAAATTTTCTCTCTAAAATTTTCCAAGTCTAATTTTTCGATCTGAAAACCATACTAAACGCACTCCTAATTTTATTATGAGTTCACTTATATTAATTTGCAAAGACTACTAATTTGCAAAGCAAGACTAAGACAACTCTATTAATTGAGTACAATAAAATAGTTCCAACATACTCGCTCAGAATAAATCCGTAGAAATAACAAAATAAGAAGGCTAGAATCCTAACTTATATGAAGTGGCTTTGTGTCTAGTGGAGCAAACTAATGACGTTTAGTCACAAGAATACGACTTAGACTGACAAAATTAAGCAATTAATCAGTCGCATGTTAGGGAAATTCATATGCGACTAGATCGAGCATCCTATAGATATCGTCATTCCCTAATATTATAAGTATATGTATAATAATATTAATGGATTTTATTTTTATTACTATTGTATTTTTCACAGCGGGACGTAGCAATTACGTACAAAAAACACATAGAGGTGAGCAGGTAATACCATTCTAAGGTAATTCGGAATCGGGAGAACTGGGGACATTTGAAGAACTTGGTACATCAGCTTCGTCGAGTGGGGGATCCATTATAGGTGTAGGATCGATGTTGTCTGGCCGATATACGGGCCCAAAGAGAGAATCCAAGCCTTCTAGAGCAATTCTCGTAGCTATTCTGACGATGAATCTTGAGTTGTTGCCGTACTCTGTTGGTTTTGTGCCAACACACCAGTGAATACGGGTTCTGAACTATTGTATTCAGAAACCATCGGTTAGGTACGGGCCCTGAAATGATATGTGCAGGAGCCATTAGTTTGGCACGGGTCCTGGACTGTGTGCCTAGAAGCCATTCCGCCACTTCTTTTAAAGTGACATTGTAGCTTTCCTTATTGTACGATTGGACTTGATGTATACTCCGTACGCTTTAGAAGTTGAAGAATACCCACAATAGTAGCTTCAAATGCTTTAGGGTCGAACTTGGCACGTTGCTCTCTGTCGTTCACCACAAAGCACTTGCACATGATGACCTTGAAGAAGGAAACATTGGGTACTCGCTTGTTGATTATTTCGTAAGGAGTCTTGTCAAGTATTTGTGAACACCGTCCTGTTTTGAGTGAAAACAGGCAGTATTTACTGCTCAGCCCAAAGAAAGTGTAGAATACACTTGTAATTGTGTGCTTTGATTAATTAGCTATCCTCGTAGTTTAGGACTTAGTTGGTTATTTATACCAGTATGTTTGGTATAATAGACGTACAAACGATGAGCTTAATGAGAAAATCTTAGTCATTGATCCGAAAGGCTTGCAATTCGAATTCTAGAGAGAGAAACAGTAATATCTTTTCACACTAAAGGATTCTATCTCGTGTTCTTCAAAAGAGGTTTTCGATCGAAATTCGATTCTCAATAATTCTAATCGATAACCTTAATTCATGTCTAGGATCATAGAGTTGATAAATTAGGACCAACATTGGTATCAGAGCAGATACGTTCTGTTTTGAATCGAAAATTGTTAGAATTGGATCGAATTGAATTCTGCTACTGTTCCATCCAAGAACAGTTTTGGCAAGGAATTTCAATTTCGATCAAATAGCTCAATTTTGTGCTTAATTGGTTTGAATTGATGTTTCTGTGCTCGTTTTAATGATATGCATTGATTGCGATTAGATTCGTAGCTGTTTGAACTTTGATTTAGTAGAGTCGATCGGATTTGAGTGATTAACTGTTCGCGCAAAGAATTGTTTAGAACACATTCTGATTTTGATCAAAATCGACATGTTTGCTTCTAATGTGTTTAATTGTGTGTTCGTGCGTATTCCTCATCTGATTACGAGCAAAACTTGTAATTTCATAGTCTAATTCATCGTTTTTGCTTGAATCGGTGTTAATTGTATTATGTGATTTTTTGCGATAATTTTCAATTTTTATCGCTAGGTTTTTCGATCAGGTAATTTCTGGAACGAAAAATTCTGCGCGAAAATTTTTCTCTATCAGAATACTACGTCAGGCCTAAAGTCGTCTTTACTGAGAACGACTTCAGTAGAAAAGTTTCTCGAGCATAACTTAGCGAAAATCTTTTTCGACGAAGACTAATATTGACATTTGCACTCGCAAAACTTACTGTCGAAAAACTTTTTCAGTCAAACTATTAAAGTTTGACCATGTGAAAATCATTTACGGTCGAAAAACTTTACAGTCAATTGATTTATTTTGACTTAGCGAGAACTTACTAAATGTACAATTTCTTGCGATCGAACTAATTCGCAATCCAGAAATTTTTCTCGATCGGAAAATTTGAGCTATTTTCTTCGCTCGAAAAATTTTTCGCTGACACAGAAATTCTCGCACGAGACAGTAACCAATATATTTTATCTCGTCACAATTATTCTCGATCAAACTCTAAAGATTGAATCGAAATAATTCTCGACTGCTTTAGAATCAAACGCTACTGACTAATTTGCTACTTGTGAAGCACTAATACAGTCCAAACTATCAAAACAACAAACGAAGATCCTTCATCAACTCTAGAAGATAAATGGATGCTTATTCACTTGGAAACGACAACCGTCCCCCGATAGTCAAGAGAGGCGAACACACGGTTTGGAGAAGTCGATTTCTGAATTTCATTGAGCTGAAGGAACAGGCCGACAACCTCCTCTCATCGCTTGAGCAAGGTCCAGCTTCTGGGTAAATGTATCGGCGACAACACTGCTAATCCTCCAATTCCTGCCTATAGGCGACTCAAAGAGCCTAGGGAATACACAGAGGAGGAAAGAGTGAGAGCAAAGGCTAACCTGATAGCCCAGAACACTCTTATGCAGGGGATCCCAAACGACATCTATCGATAGATCGATAGCATTCCAAAAGCTAAGGGAATATGGGATGAGCTAAATAAGATGATGCAACGAACAGAAGTCGGTACAAGGCCAAGAAGGCAAATATTCTCACAGCCTACGATTCCTTTAAAAGGAGCAGAAGGGCAAAGTTATTGACGACTCAGTTGCCTAGTCTCAGATAAGAGAAGCTCAAAACCACGAAAAGAGAAGATTATCAAGCCTCCTACCCCCTCAGAGTCTGAAGACGAATCAGACTCAGACATGGAGCCCAACATGAAATTGCTGGGAAATCAGTTGCCGCTAATTGGAAAAATGATGAGCAAACAATACTTAGAAAGAAGTCCTCATCATCAGCCAATCGACTTCGGACCTCAAGCTCAAAGAATAAAGATCGTGCACCTGTGACCACCGAAGTCAAGAACATTCAAAGAACCGACCTAATGCACTACTACTCCAGGAAACAACTTATAAAGCAGAAGGAAGCTGGAGTAGCTCTAATGGAAGAATAAGACCACTGGCTCGAGGATACATCTAGCTCAGAGGAAGAGAATCTCGCCCTCATGGCCCGGCTGGACGAGCATTCTGACGCCGAACCTCAGACCCGGCGGACGAAGAGCAAGCATCTGAATCTTCTCAGGAGGTAGATTCTCCTTCCACATTATTGACCATGTTAGCATCGTATCAACTAGCATACACTAACATGAACGTGAGCAAAAAGCGTAAAGGAAGTAGAGAAGAAGTTAACTAAGTCTCATGAAATGATAGCTAGTCTTGAAGCGGAACTTAGAAACTCTAATGAAAAAATAGAAGAATTGTCTAAGAGTCCCATTATTATCGAGGCTAAGTATATTCCCTGGAGAAGCATAGGTCGATAACTAAGGAACTAGAAAACATGCTAGAAAATAACGATAATTGTTTGGTTAGGAATCTCAATGAGAACGCTAGCCTCAATTGTAGGATAACTGAAGAGACAACTAAGGTCACCAACCTCCGTACGAAAAATTAAACAAGCGAGTAGCCAATATTTACTTTTTAAGGTCTTCGGTGCAAGTGCTTTGTGGCGAACGACAGAGAGCAACGTGCTAAGTTCGACCCTAAAGCATTCGAAGCCATTTTTGTCGGGTATTCATCTACTTCAAAGGCCGAGTATACGTCAAGTCCAACCGTTCAATCAAAGAAAGCTACAATGTCACTTTCCACGAAGTGGCAGACATGGCTTCTGGTCACATCAGTCCAGGACCCGTGCCAAACTCGTTGGCTCCTGATCAAACTCGTTGGCTCCTGAATACAACAGAAGATGGCAACAACTCAGGATTCAACATCAGAAGAAGCTCTGCGACTTGCGTTGGAGGACTTGGACTGTCTCTTTGAGCCCATACATCGGCCAGGCACTATTACTGCAACACCTTTAGAGGATCCCCCACTCGATGAGGCCGATGTACAAGCTCTTCAAATGTCCCCACCTCACCCGATTCACAATTACCACAGATCTCTGAAGACCTACCATAGTCAATGAGGAAGTCTCATCAGAATCGCTCAATCTGAGTGCAGAATCAGACTTACCTCAACCTAATCAACAACCTGAGATTATTGGAGATCTCGGTCCACAAATGGCTGATGCATCTACTTTGGCCCTGCCACATGAGCCAAAGTGGACTCGAGCACATCCGGTTGATCAGATTACTGGTGATCCTTGGAGTAGAGTACGGACACGTCATCACAAAGACTCTTCAGCTGCTTCTTAAGCAAAATGAGCCAACCAAGGTAGCAGACCCACTTAAAGACCGGATTGGGTAATAGCTATGCAAGATGAGATCAACCAACTCGAGCGTCTTCAAGTATGCACTTCAGTACCCCGTTGCTTTGGAAAACCATTACCGGGACGTAATGGGTGTTTAAGAACAAAAAAATGAAGATGGGAAGTGATACGGAACAAAGCAGGGCTGGCAGCGAAGGATACAATCAGGAGGCATTGACTACGACTTGACATATGCTCCTGTTGCCCGAATCGAGACATCCACCGTTTCTCGGCTTATGCGGCTGACAAAGACTTCAAAGTCTATCAAATGGATGTTAAGACCGCATTCCTCAACAGCGTGTTAAAGGAGGAAGTCTATGTCGCTCATCCAAAAGGCTTTGTTGATCAACAAAATCTCGATCACGTCTATCGATTGGACAAAGCTCCCTACGGACTGAAACAAGCTCCACGTGCTTGGTTTAATGTCCTGAGCGATTTCCTCGTGAAGTCTGGATGCATACGAGGAACGATTGATACGACCCTTTCATAAAATGGCAAGACAAAGACTTGATGATCGTCCAAGTTAATGTAACGACATCATCTTCGGATCAACAAATCCACGGTTGTGCAAGAGATTGGAGATTTGATGAAGAGCAAATTTGAAAGAGTCACATGGAGAGATGTAATTCTTCTTGGGACTCCAAGTCAGGCAGCTCGAAATCTTCATAGTCACACTAAATACATCAAGGATGTTGGAACTATTTTATTGTATTCAATTAATATGGTTGTCTTAGTCTTGCTATGCAATTAGTAGTCTTGGGCTAAATTGTAATTAGTCATTGTACTACTTGCGTAAATATACCACGAGGTGGTATATATAACTGAAGTCCTTAGGAAATAAGGGTGCGTTGTAGCAAGGAAAATCAGATCGAAATAGAATCGAGAATTTTTAGAGAGAGAAATTCGCCACCTTGCTTGTTCTACAAGTTATTTCTCTCTCAAACCTTCAACGTAGGTAAATCTCATCGTAAGTGTTCGAAATTCTTAGATTTACTATCCGGTTCTTCGTAATTCGATCTGTGCTGGATAAAAAAAGGACCTAACAATTGGTATCAGAGCAGAGAGTGTTAGGATTTGGATTAAATTTAGACTGATTTTGGAATTTTCGACACTGATTTTTCTTAATATTTTAGACACTGTTCTTCGTGATATAATCGGCTATCAGAGCCGACAGTATTCTTAATTCAAAACTTGATATAATCTACTATTTTATGCTTCGATCAATTCGGGTTCACGTCTGAATGGAATTTTGATTGATCGAAACACGATTTTGAGTGGATTTTGAAGATTTGAGCCATTTTTTTTCGACAGTTCTTAAAAGATTCGGTCTGCTTCTTCAAAATTAGGATTAGTTTTGCTGTTTTGTTGTTCGGTCGAGTGTTTCTAACATCTCTGAGCTTATTTCTGATCGACCGAACCAACTTTCTGATATTTTTGAAGGTCGATCGAATGTTTCTACCTTGCATTGTTCTTCGTGATATTTCTAAAAATTTGATCGATTTTGCTTTGATTGTGTTAAATTGATGTTTGTTTTGTTCAGTGCTTCATTTCGATCGATTACCCGGCTGAATTCGAACAATTTCGTGTTTGGATCGAGATTTATTAAGTTTTTTCACTTGCATCTGTTTTCACAATTGTGTATCTGTTGTTCGCTATTCTTCGTTGTTCTTCGCAATTCGACGAGTTCAATCGAATCATCTCGTTCTTCTTCATCGTCGATTGATATCCCTTTGCTAAGCCGATCAATCCTTCGCTGCTACTCTTCGATCAATCAATTGCTGCTGCTGATCGAGAATCGTTCTTGCTCGCCATCCCTCAAATCGCTGTTGATCGAAAACTAACTTCGCAAGCTGCTTTCTGGAGCGAAAAATTGGTCTCGAGCTCCCAACCGAAATCCCGTTCGAGAATTTTTTTTTTCGATCGAAAATCGTCTGAGTTTATTTTTTTCGATTGAAAAATCTGCTCTTCATCGTCTTCGTCGCTGATTACCCATAGATACACATACACATACAGTCAAATTGCAGAAAAATTAGCAGGGCTATTTACAATTGGATCCCAGAAATATTATTTCAGTCCATGCAGTTATATTTCAGTCTCTAATAGTTTTCAGTTCAGTCTAGAAAGTTCTGATCTAGTCCAAAATTTTTAATTTAACCCCAGACTTTCGATTTTATTGAATTGTGACTAATTTACTTGATTTACGTTTGCAAATTTTTGTTTAGTTGCTTTTACAGGTCTGTCGTCGCAAAACTTATTTTTCGCCCGTTTGCGATCGAAAAATTTGATTTTAAAGGTTTAGATATTAAAATCTCAAAACGACGACGTTTTCATCAATCGCAAACTTTATGATCGTAAATCTATACATAACCGTTTTAAATTCGAAACTATTTTCTGGAAACAGTACCTTGTCGAAAAAACAATCGAAAACAGTGCTCCACGTGTTCACTCGGAAAACTTTTATCGAGAATTATTTTCGATCGAAAACTGTGCTTTATGTTGACATTAAAAAAACATAATAAAATTATTTTTCGATCGATAACAGTAACTGTTGGCATATTATAGAAAAAGCTTTTGTATAATGTTTTTAAAATCAAATCTTATAAACCAAAACCTTTTCGAAACTGAACATTTTAAAAGCAAAATATTCTAATCAGTATTAAATTTTCAAATCCACAAAACACGTCATTATCAAAATATCCAACAAAATTTTAAAAAATAAATAAATAAAAATTTTAAAAACCAAATGGACACCTACTCAATTACTCGATCTGATGTGTAATAACCGTAAATTTTGATACGGGTTTTCGGTGTAATTAATGTTGCAGTTATGCGAAATTAAATATAAATTTTTAGTTTTAACTTGATTTAGAAATTGGAAATAATAATAATAAGTGAGATTTATATTGTAATGAATTGGGCTATATTTTGGATTGAAATTAGGCCCAAGTTCTCAAAAATGAATCTTAATATTCACGTTACCTAAACCATAGGAAATCTCGTCACTAACCTAATGTCAAATCATTTGATACTCTCAAAGCATTTCAAGTATATCATAACATTAGAGGAGAAAACCCTCCTTTACCAACAAAGCTAGAACGAAATTTTTGAAGGAAGTTAAGCATCCATAAGTTCATTCTCAAGGTAAGGTACGATAACCCTTTTATACATAATGTTTAATTTATTCAATAAGTTGTTATGTGGTTTATATAAGAGCTCTAGGAAGTTTTCGAGGCTTAGAACGTTTAGGAATCCCAGAAGTGATTGAATTATTCATAATAAGGAATTTAGTAATTTGAAAAGCATAGTTTTCAAAGCAAGGTATGTGAAACTTTTCATGGATAATATACATGTTGTGTTCACTGTTCGATATGTGTAGGCCTTATGTGATTTTATGTTACGGAATTACCATATTTACATAAACTCAAAGCTTTCGAAGAGCAGTTCTTGATCATGCGTGTCTATGTGATAAGATTGGAGCTTAGGAGATTGTCGATATATGAGATATTCACAAAAAGATATGATGACTTAGATAACCGTGATGGTAGAATAATTTCAATGTTTGAGGGTTTTCGATATGAGAACAATGATGGATTCTAGTTTTCCCGTATATGAATTAGAAGTTCTCGATATTTTAAGAATGTCGACATATGATTATATATTAACTTAAGAAGGAAGTCGAAAGGCATCAAATAAAGTCGAGACTTTCCCTACACAGACTTCGACATTTGATACTTCGTAAGGGTTTTAATATCCATGTCTCGATATTTGTATGTTAAGGAATTCGACATTTATTCTTTTCTCAGTTGTGTGTCTCGACATTTTACATTGATTTCGACTTTTTCAAAGATGGTCTCGACATTTGTAGGCTCGACTTCTATCAGCTAGACAATTCGACAACATCTCGACATTTGTTGTATAGAAGAACTCGACATTTTATTAGATATCTCGATATTTATTTTAACAAAGGTTTCGACATTTTAATAATAGTCTCGACATTGTGTGAAGAATTCGACATCTTGTATAGGTCTCGACATGATTCAACAGTCTCGACATTGTTAGGGGTTCGACATTTTTAAGATTTCGACATTGTATTTTAATTAATAAATTTCGGTATTTTAGGGTTTTGTTATATTTTAGGGTTTTCGTGATTTTAGGATTTTGATAATTTTAGAGTTTTCGAGAACTATTATATATACTAATAAAATTATTATATTCAGACGACCGATCTATAGAGACTTCCCAGGACTTCGTAGTTGATTGTAGCGGGAGGACAGGTAGGTGGATTATCCATCTACAATACGTAAACACAATTATGTGTTTCATGTGATTATGTGTTTTACATGACTTATGTGACTTATATGTTTTACGTACGATTTATGTAAATCATGTTTATCATATTTTTATATGCATGGCACGTGCATATCACGTTAGAGCGAGAAATGTTTATACCATAATGTGACGATAGGATATGAGATATTGACGTACGGGGTAGAATGAGATGTTTGTGATTGGCGACTCTTAGAGGAGTCGAGGTTGGGCTCACTGGGCACCTGGCGGAGACAGACGTGATCGATCTGTCTACCCGGACGTGATCGATTCGGGGTGCATACCGCCGGACGGGATTTGTTGTGATTGGCGCGGGAGATATACGACCTGGTAGGAGGACATTGACGTGATCGATAAGTGCACTACCGGCGTAGCTCGCCGCGAGACTTGGGTGGCCTCCCAGTAGTCTATTGCGCGCGGAGGTGTCGAGCCTAACCTAGGGCCCTGTGTTGTGTGAAATAGGAATGTGGGAAAAGAAAGAGTATGCATTATATCATATCGTGAGAAACTGGGATTGGGTTGAGTGCACACTTGCATACACGCATTTTATTCACCTACTGGGCAAATTGCTCAGTGTTTACGTGTTGTAGGTACTGAGTCCGACGCTGATACGCGTCGTGACTAAGGCGGCTGGTGGCGGTGCTCCACGGACTTTTGAGGGCGGTGCGGTACATGGATGAAGACCTGTGGAGCGTCTGTAGGACTTTTGTTCTTTTGATATTTTTGGGGCTTCAGCCCGTGTACAGAGATGACAATGTAGATATATATTTATAGTAATGCATATTATTTTAGGAAAAAGTTTTAATTAGACGGGCCTTCCGCGACTTACGTTGCGGAAATCCGCCACTAATCCTAATTAGAAAAGTAGGGTCGCCACAGGTGGTATCAGAGCTTCGGCTTTAGATTCTGTAGACTGTCCATGTACTGCCGCTCAAAAGCCTGGAGAACCAGCCTGGCCTGTAAGTTTAAAGATTGACTATGTGATTACGTGTTATTTGATTTATGTGTTTTCTATGTCTCATTGTAGAATTAGTTAAAAATGCCGAGAACACGTAGAGAAGTGGGTGAAACTAGTCGTAGGGCGGGTTCCGAATCCCCACCGAATGAGGACCGCTCTACTATCCATCAGTTAACTGACCTGATTCGGCGACAGTCCGATCAGATTAATGATCTGATTCATCGACAAAATTCCTCGGAACGTCACTCATCCCCTGGCCTAGAACGTGCCGAAGCTGCCGGGGAGAGGTTCCGAAGATTAAATCCCCCCGCCTTTGAGGAAGCCGCTGATCCTACCTATGCAGAGGATTGGCTGAGAACCATCGAAAATATGTTCCGCGTTAGCCATCTCCCTGATACTGAGAAGGTGACTTGTGCCACCTTCATGTTACGTGGGAACGCGGGTTACTGGTGGGACACCATTCAGGTGCTCGAAGATCCCACCACTATGACTTGGGAGAGATTCAAAGTACTCTTTCGGGGCAAGTACTTTATCGCACCTGATAGAGCACAGAAGTTGAACGAATTCATCAACCTCAAACAAGGAGGGATGTCAGTGACGGATTACATCCGTAAGTTCGAGCATTGTCGAGGTTTGCGCCACATATCGTGGCCACCGATGAGTTGAAGATCGAACGTTTTCTGGAAGGTCTCAAACCCGAGATCTTCCGAAGTGTAAGCATGTACGATACTGAGGGAAAGACCTACGCTCGTATCGCTGAACGAGCAATATTAGCAGAGCAAGCAGAGAATAGAGTTACCAAGGCTCAAGATGCAAAGCGACGGGCAGAAGTGCAACAAGGAGGAGGGAATCAGAAACGCCCGTTCTTTGGCAAGAATCTGAACAATCGTGGACATCAACCAGGCCAGCAGAACTGGAGACCGAGGCCAAACCAAGGACCAGCTAACGTTTCAACCCGACCCCCAAACACGGTACCCCAATGTCGACAGTGTGGGCGCTACCACTACGGAGTATGCCATGGGCCGAGACCAAACCCAACTCCCCAGTGCTTCCGATGTGGAAAGATTGGCCATTATGCCAGAGTCTGCAACGAGAAAATACCGCAAGTTCCAAACCAACCTTTAACCCGACCTCCACCGGTACCAGCACGAGTTTTTACTTTGACCAACGAGGAGGCCGAAGCGAATCCTTCCGTAGTCACGGGTACGTTGACTATTTATAACGTGCCCACCTCTGTGTTAATTGACTCTGGGGCTACACATTCATTCGTGTCGGCCAAATATGTGAAAAGGTGGGAGTTTCTCCTACCTTAGCTGAATGCAATTACATAGTTACACTACCACACGGTGATCCGACGCGCACTAACCAAGTGCTGGAAGGATGCTCCGTTAACATTGAGGGTAGAGATCTGAGCGTCGACCTGATTGTGATCCCAATGAACGACTATGACGTTATCTTTGGGATGGATTGGCTTTCGAGATATGGAGCCATCATAGATTGCAATAAAAAGGTCGTAAAATTCCAACTGCCCGAAGAAGAGGTATTCACTTTTTCGGGTAAGGCGAATAAGAATAGTATGCCGCGAATATCTGCTCTGAAGGCTCAACGACTATTGAGATCTGGTTGTGAGTCTTATCTCGTATATGCGGTGAAGGCGGAGGAGCTACCTCAGCCAGAATTGAAAGACGTGCCAATAGTCAACGAATATGCCGATGTATTTCCCGATGATCTCCCGGGGTTACCCCCTGATCGAGAAATACAATTCACAATAGATCTGATGCCGGGGTCCGCCCCAATTTCTAAAGCTCCTTATCGCCTAGCGCCGAATGAACTGAAGGAGTTAAAGGAACAACTGGAGGATTTGTTGCAGAAGGGGTTTATTCAACCCAGTTTTTCGCCATGGGGAGCGCCGGTGTTATTCGTACGGAAGAAAGACGGGTCGATGCGACTATGCATCGACTATAGGGAGCTGAATAAGATCACGATCAAGAATAAATATCCGTTGCCGAGGATCGATGATCTATTCGACCAACTACAGGGTGCTACGGTATTCTCGAAAATCGATCTCCGTTCGGGATACCATCAGTTAAAGATCAGGGAGATAGATGTTCCTAAAACGGCGTTCAGTACGAGGTACGGCCATTACGAGTTTTTGGTCATGCCCTTCGGACTGACTAATGCCCCTGCTGCTTTTATGGACTTGATGAATCGGGTCTTTAAAGACTATCTCGATCGTTTCGTAATCGTCTTTATTGACGATATCCTGATCTATTCTAAGACGAAAGAAGAACACGAGAGTCACTTATGAATCGTCTTAGGAACCTTGCGTGAGAAACAGCTCTACGCCAAATTCAAGAAATGCGAATTTTGGCTTGAGCAAATAGCCTTCTTGGGACACGTGATTTCCGGAAGTGGAATCTCCGTGGACCCGAGTAAGATTGAGGCCGTGAACCATTGGCCACGACCAACTACTCCGACAGAGGTCCGAAGTTTTCTAGGACTTGCGGGATACTACCGTAAGTTTATAGCGGACTTCTCTAGTATTGCCTCTACATTAACCAATTTGACGAGGAAGAACGTTCCGTTCAAATGGACCGAAGCATGCGAACAGAGCTTTCAAGAATTGAAGAAACGTCTTACCTCTGCCCCAGTATTGACAATACCGTCAGGGACCGGAGGATTTGCCGTATACAGTGATGCTTCGAAGAATGGCTTGGGATGCGTGCTGATGCAGAACGGAAAAGTGATTGCCTACGCTTCGCGCCAACTAAAGGAATACGAGAAGAACTACCCAACCATGATCTTGAATTAGCAGCAGTGGTCTTCGCTCTGAAGATCTGGAGACATTATCTCTACGGAGAGAAATGTGAGATCTTCACAGACCATAAGAGTTTGAAATATTTCTTTACTCAGAAGGAACTTAATATGCGACAGCGAAGATGGCTGGAACTTGTAAAAGACTACGACTGCGTTATCAATTATCATCCGGGCAAAGCAAACGTAGTCGCAGACGCGCTTAGTCGAAAGGCAATGAATACGGAATTATACCGGCTTGGAGTGGAAATAGTCGATTTGGGCGAAGTCGAAACGAAACTAGCAGCGCTGACTCTTCAGCCGACGTTGCTAGAACGGATTCAAAGAGCACAAGAAGAAGATGAATTCTATCTAAAGGCGAAGGATACACTACCCGAAGACTTCGAAATCCGGGCAGATGGAACCTTATTATACAAGAATCGGCTATACGTGCCCAACGACGAGGAGTTACGACGAATGATAATGACAGAAGCCCACGCAACAACATACTCTGTACATCCGGGAGCTACAAAGATGTACCAAGATTTGCGGATGATATATTGGTGGCCGGGAATGAAGAAGGATATCGCCACGTTCGTAAGTAGATGTATGACGTGCCAGCTGATCAAAGCGGAACACCAGCGACCAGCTGGAACTCTGCAGCCCTTACCTATTCCCGAATGGAAATGGGACCATATCACGATGGACTTCGTCGTTGGCTTGCCTAAAACGACGAAAGGCCACGATGCTATTTGGGTGATCGTGGATCGCCTAACCAAATCAGCCCATTTCATTCCTATCAGCTCTACTTTTTCCATGGAACGCTACGCTGAATTATATATTCAGGAAATTGTTCGACTCCATGGAATTCCAATTTCTATTGTCTCGGATCGAGATTCGAGATTTCTATCCAACTTCTGGCAGAGCTTACAAAAAGCGATGGGTACTAAGCTCTCATTCAGTACTGCATACCATCCCCAGACCGACGGGCAGTCTGAACGGACGATCCAAACCCTTGAGGACATGTTGCGAGCATGCGTCCTAGACTTCAAGGGAAACTGGAGTAAGTACCTGCCGCTGATCGAATTTTCCTACAACAATAGTTTCCATGCTACGATCGGGATGGCACCGTACGAAGCATTATACGGGCGCAAGTGCCGATCCCCAGTTCATTGGGACGAAATAGGTGAACAAGCTTTATTAGGACCCGATATTATCCGAGAAACAACAGAAGCAGTGACCAAGATCCGGGAAAGGATGCGAACGGCTCAAAGCCGACAGAAGAGTTACGCTGATCGTCGACGACGACCTTTGGAATTTGCGGAAGATGACCAAGTATTTTTGAAGATCTCCCCAATGAAAGGAGTGAAGCGTTTGGAAAGAAGGGCAAACTAAGTCCAAGATACATAGGCCCGTTTAAGATAGTCAAACGAGTCGGCGAGGTTGCATATCAGTTAGAATTGCCGACTTCCCTGTCGCAAGTTCACGACGTATTTCACGTATCGACATTACGAAAATACGTCGCGGACCCGAGTCATGTCGTTCAGAATGAGCTTCTTTACCAACAACTCAAGCCTGACTTGAGTTACGAAGAGAAGCCTGTAGAGATTTTGATGTATGAATCAAAACGACTACGGAATAAGACTATTCCGCTAGTTAAAGTTCTGTGGCAGAACCAATCAGTTGAGGAAGCCACGTGGGAGCGTGAGGATGATATGAGAATTCGTTATCCCGAGTTATTCCAGTCGGCGTAATTTCGGGGACGAAATTCTTTTAAGGGGGGGAGGATGTAATAACCGTAAATTTTGATACGGGTTTTCGGTGTATTAATGTTGCAGTTATGCGAAATTAATATAAATTTTTAGTTTTAACTTGATTTAGAAATTGGAAATAATAATAATAAGTGAGATTTATATTGTAATGAATTGGGCTATATTTTGGATTGAAATTAGGCCCAAGTTCTCAAAAATGAATCTTAATATTCACGTTACCTAAACCATAGGAAATCTCGTCACTAACCTAATGTCAAATCATTTGATACTTTCAAAGCATTTCAAGTATATCATAAACATTAGAGGAGAAAACCCTCCTTTACCAACAAAGCTAGAACGAAATTTTTGAAGGAAGTTAAGCATCCATAAGTTCATTCTCAAGGTAAGGTACGATAACCCTTTTATACATAATGTTTAATTTATTCAATAAGTTGTTATGTGGTTTATATAAGAGCTCTAGGAAGTTTTCGAGGCTTAGAACGTTTAGGAATCCCAGAAGTGATTGAATTATTCATAATAAGGAATTTAGTAATTTGAAAAGCATAGTTTTCAAAGCAAGGTATGTGAAACTTTTCATGGATAATATACATGTTGTGTTCACTGTTCGATATGTGTAGGCCTTATGTGATTTTATGTTACGAATTACCATATTTACATAAACTCAAAGCTTTCGAAGAGCAGTTCTTGATCATGCGTGTCTATGTGATAAGATTGGAGCTTAGGAGATTGTCGATATATGAGATATTCACAAAAAGATATGATGACTTAGATAACCGTGATGGTAGAATAATTTCAATGTTTGAGGGTTTTCGATATGAGAACAATGATGGATTCTAGTTTTCCCGTATATGAATTAGAAGTTCTCGATATTTTAAGAATGTCGACATATGATTATATATTAACTTAAGAAGGAAGTCGAAAGGCATCAAATAAAGTCGAGACTTTCCCTACACAGACTTCGACATTTGATACTTAGTAAGGGTTTTAATATCCATGTCTCGATATTTGTATGTTAAGGAATTCGACATTTATTCTTTCTCAGTTGTGTGTCTCGACATTTTACATTGATTTCGACTTTTTCAAAGATGGTCTCGACATTTGTAGGCTCGACTTCTATCAGCTAGACAATTCGACAACATCTCGACATTTGTTGTATAGAAGAACTCGACATTTTATTAGATATCTCGATATTTATTTTAACAAAGGTTTCGACATTTAATAATAGTCTCGACATTGTGTGAAGAATTCGACATCTTGTATAGGTCTCGACATGATTCAACAGTCTCGACATTGTTAGGGGTTCGACATTTTTAAGGATTTCGACATTGTATTTTAATTAATAAATTTTCGGTATTTTAGGGTTTTGTTATATTTTAGGGTTTTCGTGATTTTAGGATTTTGATAATTTTAGAGTTTTCGAGAACTATTATATATACTAATAAAATTATTATATTCAGACGACCGATCTATAGAGACTTCCCAGGACTTCGTAGTTGATTGTAGCGGGAGGACAGGTAGGTGGATTATCCATCTACAATACGTAAACACAATTATGTGTTTCATGTGATTATGTGTTTTACATGACTTATGTGACTTATATGTTTTACGTACGATTTATGTAAATCATGTTTTATCATATTTTTATATGCATGGCACGTGCATATCACGTTAGAGCGAGAATGTTTATACCATAATGTGACGATAGGATATGAGATATTGACGTACGGGGTAGAATGAGATGTTTGTGATTGGCGACTCTTAGAGGAGTCGAGGTTGGGCTCACTGGGCACCTGGCGGAGACAGACGTGATCGATCTGTCTACCCGGACGTGATCGATTCGGGGTGCATACCGCCGGACGGGATTTTGTTTGTGATTGGCGCGGGAGATATACGACCTGGTAGGAGGACATTGACGTGATCGATCAGTGCACTACCGGCGTAGCTCGCCGCGAGACTTGGGGGTGGCCTCCCAGTAGTCTATTGCGCGCGGAGGTGTCGAGCCTAACCTAGGGCCCTGTGTTGTGTGAAATAGGAATGTGGGAAAAGAAAGAGTATGCATTATATCATATCGTGAGAAACTGGGATTGGGTTGAGTGCACACTTGCATACACGCATTTTATTCACCTACTGGGCAAATTGCTCAGTGTTTACGTGTTGTAGGTACTGAGTCCGACGCTGATACGCGTCGTGACTGAGGCGGCTGGTGGCGGTGCTCCACGGACTTTTGAGGGCGGTGCGGTACATGGATGAAGACCTGTGGAGCGTCTGTAGGACTTTGTTCTTTTGATATTTTTGGGGCTTCAGCCCGTGTACAGAGATGACAATGTAGATATATATTTATAGTAATGCATATTATTTTAGGAAAAAGTTTTAATTAGACGGGCCTTCCGCGACTTACGTTGCGGAAATCCGCCACTAATCCTAATTAGAAAAGTAGGGTCGCCACATGATGACACTAACTCGGACGACTTTTCCGACATGATGAACAACAGAAGAAGTTTGGATGTCAACTACGATTAATTGAGAAGGAGTTAAAGATCCACAAAGACCAAGTCACGCTCTAAGAGGCAAAAGACTACAAATTCCGAACAAAAGACGCACTTGGCTTTGGCACACGAAGATGAAATTAACACACCCTCTAACGAGACAGTGATTCCTAACTCTACATTGTTGAACATGTTAGAATCCTTACAATCTAGGTACACTAACATGAAAAATGAGCGGAAAAGTACACGAGAGTTAGAGGACAAATTAACTTAGTCTAAGGAGAAATAGCTAGTCTCGAATATAAGCTTAGGAGCTCTAGTGCGAATATTGAAGATTATCTAAGAGCACCAATATTAGCGAGACTAAGTATATTCCCTTAGAGAAGCATAGGTCGATAGTTAAAGAATTAGAGGACAGGCTAGACAACAACCATAAATGTCTACTTAGGAATCTAGACGAGAAAAGTCTTCTTCAATGTAGACTAGAAGGTATGAGCAAGAATTATCTAAGAGCGCCAATATTAGCGAGACTAAGTATATTCCCTTAGAGAAGAATATGTCGATAGTTAAAGAATTAGAGGACATGCTAGACAACAACCATAAATGTCTACTTAGGAATCTAGACGAGAAAAGTCTTCTTAAATGTAGACTAGAAGGTATGAGCAAAGAGTTCACTAGTCTAGAAGCCGAAATTGATAATCTAATTCTAAGAATAGTGAATTAAGGAGTCTAGACACCTATCAAGCCTAGAAGAGCACTGCTCAAAATAACTATGCTTTCTTAAGGGAAGAACGTGGGAAGCTCTATTCTAAGATTGATCAATTAGAAAATCTTCTTGCGATTTCCAAGACCAAGGAACCACAATCTCGTCATTCTGAAAATTCTTCCTCCGTCGATATACTTCCTATTCTTCAGAAAATAGAGTATTTAAATTCTACATTAGAAACGGAAAGAATGAAGCGGAATAGAATGCGTTTTTATTGGAAATATCTAATCTCAAAGTTTCCTCACAAGAAAAGTTAATCTTTAAGCAGGTTAAGACAGAGAAAGAGGCTTTGAGCGCCAATAGATCAAATACTCCAATTTCTAAAGCCGTTACTTCTACATGTTCGTTAAAGCCTATCAATATTAGAAGTACAAACTATAAAAGTGGCTCTTCCTCCACCCTGAAAACTTTTCATGAAAATAATTCGAGTTCTAGCGCACAAACTTCATCGTGTGTTTCAAATTATTCTACTAACTTTTCATTTAAAAAGCCTAGACTTGAAAATGATTTTCGAAATTCTTGTTCTCATGTGAAAAATAGTGCATTCTCTACGTAGGAATTACGACACTTCTACTTTACATGCTTATCGTTCTATTTGCTCGTATTCTTACATGAAGTATCCAGTCAATATTCGTTCCGAAAAGCATTTACTACAACTAGGTACTGAGAAGACTTCTACGAGTACGCATTCTAGGAGCACATATTCACATGCTAGAATTACTTATCCGTGTAAAATCAACCAAAAACGGATTCCTAAGTCGGATATCAAGTCACAAAGTCCTAGTCAAGTATGGACTCCTAAGACTATATCTTCGACCAACTTAGTCTCACAATCTAATTTACACGATTTACGACTAACTCATTTTCTGCTAATAAGGGAGGACCCATACGACAATGGGTACCAAAGTCTCGATAGTATTGCAGATTTCCCCCATGTATGGTGCTTCGATCATGATAGTTGCAGAGTACTACAACAAATCCCTACCTAAGCAACAAACTCGGTGACAAAATTCCTTACTCATTTTTTTCCTAAAAGTGTTAAATTTAGGATGAGCCACTATTAATTTTCTAGGGATTACAATTTGGTACATTTGCATCTAAGCTGAATATTAAATGCGAAATTTTAACAAAAAAAAATTCTAACATGCATTTTCCGCATTTAGTTCTATTAAATATATATAGATATATACATAAAAAAAATTCATGCACTATTACAAATTTTTTCTTTTCTTTATTTGTATATCATGTTCGTGTTTTTTTCTCATTAATAAAATAAACCGCAATATAACAACAATAAAAAACAAACAAAAAACAAACACAAACTTTTTTTTTCATTGTTTTGAAAAACAAAATTAAACAAAAACAACGAAAAATGGGGAGTGAAGATTACTCGCTACTTTGCGTTCACAAAAATATTCCTGATATATGACTGGTTATTTGCTTAATATTGTCTGTCTAGTCGCATTTTTTTGTCTAACGGTCACTCATTATTTTTTCGGAAATTTATCCTTGAGCGAGTCACACATCAAATGCTTGTCTTAACTTGTATTTCTTGGCCTCATACTCGCCTTGCGTTAAATTGTTAGGAAAATGATTAGGGCACGTAGGAAAATTCCTCACTTGGCCAAAATCAAATATCATCCTCAATTATTCGTCTAGTCATCCCTTTTGAGACTTCTCCGATATCCTTTTCTTCATTTGTATCCCGATCAAGCCTTCAACCGTAATTTATAAATTCATAGGGTTGCATAGACGAGAAAATGAGGGGGAGAAAAAAGGCGACGAAAGAAAAAGAAGAAACTGATGACAAAAGGGGGTGGAAAACGCACACGAGGAATGCTCCACGCACAATAAATAGTCCAAAAGAACCTGCCTTCCTAATTATTGAAATCGTCTAGAAATCATAAGAAGAGGATCATGCTGTGAACTCCTTCGATAATCTCGTATACTCGTCAGAACGGCTGGGAGAGGAGCACCACGAAGTGAACTCCAACGATAAGCTGGTCTTATATCGAGACAACGAGAAGAGGAGCACGGCCTTGGGTTCGAATTCCATAACTGTGAACTTCTCAAAATCGATAATCTTTGAAACCTCTCTAGGGATTAAAAGAAGAGGAGCACGGTATCGACCCCTGATAGTAGGTTAATTGATATAATTTTGCTTGTGTTGACATGAGTGACATATCTAGTATATAAATCCCATGATAAAAATAATTGAGTGCTAGAGCGAACCTCGTGAGAGTTGTCGAAATGGATCACTCTATGAACTTAAGACTTTAGTTTGACGACATGACTTGACGGCAAATTATTATTCTATGTGTCATGTGAAAATTCACGTAGACATGATCAAAGTGACGTAATCTGACCCCAAAATAAAAAAAAAGAAAAATAAATTAATAATAATACATATAAAAATCATGTAGCCTTGTTTCGAATTTTTCCTTATTTTATTTTCTTTGCATATTTTCATGCATCTTTTGTATTTTTGCATTTATTTTTACTTTGCATTTTTCATATGCATGAAAAATTTCGCACATTTTTAAATGCATTTGCACATGCATTGACACAGACTTGTTTAAAAGCGAAATATTTCTTGCTTAAATGGTTACGCAAATTTCATATGCATGCTTAGAAGTTCATGCATACATGCTGAAATTATTATATGCGTTTCTACTCGTTGAGTCATGTGTGCTACATTTCATATGCATATCTTGGTAAATATGTATATCTTTTCGAAATTGTTAAACACTATATGCGCACTTTTTGAGGGGAAGTCAGGATTCTTAGGTGTGAAAACATTAATTAAGGGGGAAAATGAAAAATTACTCTATTATTTTAAAATTACTCCTTTAGTAAATTTCCGCTGAGCATTATCTGAGGAGGAGTAATATACTTTTACGGGGGAGTAATTTATTTTTGTAATTCATGTCTACATTTAACTTTAGTGGTTATTCTTGACTCACTACTCTCATTTAGTATGTAAACGACTAAATCCTCGAGGGAGCCTTTTAACGATTTTCAGGTATATGAAGTGGATGCATTTCAAGAAGATCCTCCAACCACTTCTCAGAAGCTTACCCTTGAAGATTTAGCAAATGAAAAACAAGTCGGTCAATCCACCAAATTCCACACGAACCGGGCTCTCACCCGACGCCACATTCAAAGAGGCTGGGTACAGTTTAAAACAATCAAAGAAAGAGACGACCTACCTTCTTTCGGAACTAGAGATGCTTCTTCGAGGCCGAACAAGATAACTTCCATTCGAGAAGACAAATCTGGCGAAACGGGGAAGATGGCTAAACCCCGAGCCCTCTCCTCGACTCTCTCATGCCCCTTGCTTCCGGAAGAAGAAGCAAGGACTGAGGAGCGAATGACACGTGACTCAAGCATCATCAAGGACTGAAGTTGCCAACTGTGTCCACTGCATCAAGGACCGAAGTTGCCAACCTTGTCCAGTGCATCAATGATCGAAGTTGCCAGCCCTGTTCACCTCTCCAAGCCTCATATCGGACGCCCCGATTTCAACACAAGGTTGACCCAAATAGGGGGAGTTTCGAGTTTCGTGCGCTTTCAACGGGAGAAAGGGAACGCGGACTTTCCAAAATCCGGAAGAACTTCGTACATCTTACGGCATTTAGGAGAAGAACTTCGAAAGAAAATTCGAAGAAAAAGCCGATGCCTAGAAGATCAATTGAGCTTGAAGATTTTCTAAAGAGGAGATTTCAAGGACTCGAGGACTCTATCATTTGCAAGACGAAGATAATCCGCGCTATATTGGAAATTCAATACAAAGGGTGAGATTGGTGGAACTATTTGTTGTATTCAATTAATATAGTTGTCTTAGTCTTGCTAAGCAAATTAGTAGTCTTGGGCTAAATTGTAATTAGTCATTGCATAGGATTACTTGTGTAAATATACCACGAGGTGGTATATGTAACTGAAGTCCTTAGGAAATAAGGAGTGCGTTGTAGCAAGGAAAATCAGATCGAAAATAGAATCGAGAATTTTTAGAGAGAGAAATTCGCCACCTTGCTTGTTCTACAAGTTATTTCTCTCTCTACCTTCAACGTAGGTAAATCTCAATCGTAAGTGTTCGAAATTCTTAGATTTACTATCCGATTCTTCGTAATTCGATCTGTGTTGGATAAAAAAAGGACCTAACAAAGGACATTCTGAAGAAGTTCCATCAAGATCAGAGCAAGCCTTTCAACATTCCTATGTCAACAAGCTGCAAATTGGATGCCGATCCCACTGGAAGAGCGGTCGACATCACACTTTATCGCAGCATTATCGGCTCTCTTCTCTATTTCACCTCAAGCCGGCCGGATATTATGTTTGCCACTTGCCTCTGTGCCTGTTTCCAAACCACCCCAAAGAATATCACATGCTTGCGGGCGAACGGATTCTGCGCTACCTCAAGGGCACCTCAGCCTTAGGTTTATGGTATCCTAAGGGCACAACAAATTAGTTGGTTACACTGACGCTGATTATGCAGGTTGCCGCATGGACAAGAAAAGGACATCCGGTGGCGCTCAATTCTAGGCGAAAAGCTAGTCTGCCTGTCATCCAAGAAGCAGAACCGCGTCTCAACATCGACGGCAGATGCAGAATACGTCGCGGCTGCCAGCTGTTGCTCGCAAATGCTATGGATACGGACTCAGCTTCGCGGTTATGGGTACAATTTAAATAATATACCCATTTATAGTGATAGCCAAAGTGCCATTACGATTACGTGTAATCCTATTCACCACTCACGCACAAAGCGCATAGACATACGATATCACTTTATAAAAGATCACATAGAGAAAGGCACCATTGACATGTATTCTGTGAACACGAAATATCAACTAGCTGACATTTTCACCAAGGCGTTGGATGAGAAATGGTTCCAATTCCTTGTCGGAAATTAGGCATGTTGAATCTTCCGTAATCTGTGCTTTATGTGCTCCTATGTGCTTTCACATGTTCTATGCCATGTGTTTTCTATACTTTAACGCTATATCTTTGCGTGAAATATTTCATTTTAATAAAAATACAAATGAAAATCCAAAAATATTATACATATAAGTATAATATTAGGGGAATGGCGATATTTTTTAGGATGCTCGATCTAGTCACGTATGAATTTCCCTGACATGCGACTGATTATTGCTTAATTCTGTCAGTCTTAAGTCGCATCTTGTGTCTAAAGTTCTTTGATAGACTCCACAAGACACAAAGCCACTTTATATGAGTGAGATTTCTAGCCTTTTATTTCTTTCAACGGATCTATTCTTGAGCGAGTCACACAATCATTGCTTGTCTTAACTAGTGATTCTTAGTCTCATACACGCCTTGTGTTAGAAGGTTAGGAAATGGTTAGGGCACTTAGGAATTCCTCACTCGGCCAATATATACGTTTCAATCCTTTAACATAGCCTTTAGTCATCCATTTTTGAGCCTTCTCCAAATCCCTTTTCTTCATTTGTAAACCCATTGAGCCTTCAACCGACTATCTTAACTTTCGGCGGGATGTTCAATCGAGGAAAGAAGGGGGAGAAGAACGAGACGAAAACGAAAAAGATGACAAAAGAAGGTGAAAAACGCACACGAGGAATGCTCAACGCATAAAGAATAACAGACCAAAAGAACCTGCCTTGCCTCTCGATTATCTCAATCTCAGTCTCTAAGAAGGGGGACATGGGTCTTGCTGTGAACTTCTCCGTCGATAATCTCGCACACTCGTCAGAACGGCTGGAAGAAGAGCACCACAAAGTGAAATTCTCCCATGATAATTCGGTCTTATATCGAGACAACGAGAAGAGGAGCACGGCCTTGGGTTCGAATTCCATAACTGTGAACTTCTTCAAATCGATAATCTCTGAAACCTCTCTAGGGATTAAGAGAAAAGGAGCACGGTATCGGCCGAGAACCAACAAGAAGAACTTCGCCTTAATAATCTCTCAGCCGCGTAGAGAAGCAGACCTTCAGCTTGAGCAAGTGCAGAAATTTACAAAAGATAAAAGGATGAAAAAGACAAAAAGACTAAAGAGAAAATGACGGAGAAAAGGAGAACGACGAAATTGGAAGACGACATAGAGCTCACTTTTCCCAAAAGTATCCTTCCATTCTTAGTCACAACCAAATTGAAGCCTTCAAAGTCCCTTTAATTCCAAAACGACACTCTCTCGCATAGGTGAAATGATTAAAAGCGCCTCGATCACAGGCAATTGACTCAATATGGCTTGTGTTGACTTGAGTGATGTAAATATAAAATCCCTAGTCAAAAATAAATGAGCGCTAGAGCGAACCTAGTGAGAGTTGTCGAAATGGATCATACTTTGAACTTAGGACTTTAGTTTGCTGACGTGACTTGACGGCATAATCTCTTTCAAGTGTCCCGTGAATTTTAGGCGTGACAATGATCGAAGAAAAATAATCTGACCCCATACTATTAACAAAATTAGTATATAAAATATATATATATAATATATAATGGTATAATAATAATAATAAAAATATATATATAACAATATTATTACACACATTTTGATACGCAATTATATTTGCATTTACACTGAATTTGATTAAATGCGATATAGTATTCGCGCCCATACCCCCGCGCATAAGGTTTATTACATGATTAGGGGACCATGTACCTAAGCTACTTTGATAAAATTGCGCATTTTGAATGTTTGCTACTTAGATTGATTTCTTAATTTATTTGATTAAATCAATTAAAATGTATTATTTGAGGGGGAGCATGTTCAAAATAATGTGCCTCGAGCTCCAATAGTTTTGATGTTTTCCTCTAAGTGTGGCGGATATTCTCAATACGAATTCTTTGCTACAACACAATTTAACTAGGAGAACTTCACGAATTGTCACAGATTGGAGCTTATGGCATTTATGCAAAAATTTGGGGGTGTGGGGGGGGGGGGGGGGGGGGGGGGGGGGGGGGGGGGGCTTATTAAAATCACTGGTTATTGACTCTAATATTCTGGAGATTTTGCTCTAAGTGATGCAGATTTTTCGAAAATCGGTTTTGGAGCTTATTAAAATCACTCGTCATGTCACTACTCGAATTATCAGGGAGTTAATTGCATTTTTTTTTAGTACATGGGTAGTAATGTATGGTTGTATGGTTTTAAATCAATTAGGGGTCAATCTGAAAACATAGGAAAACTTACCATCAAGAAACTGGATAGAAATTGAAATTCTGAATCATAAATTTCTCGATCGTAAACAGTAATGGGCTTTACAACGTTAACTCTGGAAAATGTCTAACAGCCCATTTAAACGTAATTAATGTTTGCAGTCGAAAATCCTCAAATACACGCAAAACCCTCATTCGTATATTCAACAGTCGAAAAAAATTCTCGAGGGAATAACTCAAAATGGAAACTTAAATTTCTTTCAAAAAACTTTTAAATCTCAAACTGCTTTTTTCAAAGGTAGATTCGACTTCTATTAGGTGTTTACGTTCGATTGATGTTAAACTGTATCTACATTCTACAATTTTTCGCCAGATTTAAGATAGATTTTCTCTGTTTTTTAAAACTGTGAAGCCTCGAAGACTACTTTTGAGCAATTTAGACCTATGTTATGCTTAAGATAGGTTTAGATTTGCGAGTTTAGATAGTTTTTGAGCTTACTGTCACTATGATGGTGTAGATTTTCGATCTTCTGCATTTAGACCGAAAATTGAGTCTCGACCAAACTGGATTTTTGTTTTGAATGTTTGAAGTTGTCGAAAAACATACTCTCGAAAACGGTACTTTTGATTTCAACTCAACGACTGTCACAAGTTTTAGCGGTGACAAAATCAATTTTCAACGCAAAAAATTTCTAGATCGCAAAACGCAGCGATAATTTTGTTCTATCGAAAATTGCTCGGCGATTAACTTATTCTCGCTGACTACTTTCTCTAGCGACAAACTTCGCAGCGAAACCAATTTTAAAATCAAAAGACTTTCTCGCTCAACAAAATCCACGACGAAAACTTTTATTCAAGCGCGAAAAATTTCTCGGTCGTAAATTTACACATCAATTTCTCGATCGTAATTTACACGAAAATTTTTCTCGAGCTTAAAACTTCTCGGCTACAATAACACATATGTAGAATACCATTTTGAATTGTGCTTGATTTCATTAGTTGTTCTTGTAATTAGGGGCTTTACTTGTATTGGTCTTTAGATTAAGGACTAGTTTGATATTTATACCAAGATTGTTTGGTATAAATACATGTAACGAATTTGAGCTGAATAGAGAAAGTTTAGAGAATTGATCCGAAAGGCTTGCAATTCGATTTCTAGAGAGAGAAACAACAGTAACTTTCTCACTCTACTTGAATTCTCTCTCTCGATTCTTAACTTGAGTTTTTCGATCGAACTAATTGATCATCATAACTGTAGAATTACTTTGAATTCCTGCCTAGGATCTTATCAGAGGACCTAACAATTGGTATCAGAGCAGATTCATTCTGTTTTGAATCGAAAATTGTTAGAATTGGATCGAGAACTTTATTTCGAATACTGTTCCATCGAAGAACAGTTTTGGCGCGAAAAGTTTTTCGATCCAATAGCTTAATTATGTGCTTAATTGACTTGAATTTGATGTTTCTTCTGCGCTATATTAAGTGTTAAATGATCATTGCGACTAGATCAGTAGCTGTTTGAACTTCGATTTTGATTAATTTGATTCTGAAATTTTATTGTTGACGAAGAACATGAAGAACACGTTATGATTTTGATCCAATTAGATATATTTTGCTTCATACCGTGTTTAATTGCTTGTTCGTGCGTGATTAGTACATGATTGCGAGCATTACCTAAAATTTCACTATCTGATTCTTTGTTTTTGCTCGAATCTGTATTAATCGTATTCTGTGAATTTTTCTCGATTGCTCTAATTTTCCTCGCTAGGTTTTGCGATCGGATTAGTTTCTCGATCGAAAAACTTGGCGCGAGAATTTTTCTCGGTCAGTATACGAAGTCAGCGCTAGAATCGTCATCAGCAGAAACGACTTTAGTTAGAAATATTTCTCGAGCATTATTCAGCGAAAAAACTTTTTCGAGAGAGACCAATAATGACCTTGCATGCGTAAAACTTTCTCTCGAAAAACTTTTTCGGTCAAACCTTTAACGTTTGAGCAGACGAAAATCATTTATACGCGAGAAACTTTTCTACTCAACAGATTTATTCTGACTTGTCGAGAAACTTACTAACGTACTGTTTCTTTACGATTGAAATAAATTCACGATGAGGAAACTTTTCTCGACTGACGATTTTCGGCAATTATTCGCTCGTAAATATTTCGCTGACAAAATTTCTCGCACGAGAACAGCAAGTACATTCTATCTCGACAAAATTAATTTCGATCAAACTTCAAAGATTGAATCGAAAATAGTTGTCGATCTAATTTTCGAATCAAACGCTACTAACGAATTTTGTCACTTGTGAAGCACATTACATCATCTTCAACCTTCAAAACAGTTAACGAAGATCCTTCAACAACTCGATTACAATACAAAAATGGATGCATACTTGCTCGGAAATGACAACCGTCCGCCGATTTTGCAAAGAGGTGAATACACCGTATGGACAAGCCGCTTTCTAAATTTCATCGCTCTAAAGGATCAAGCCGAAATCTACTGCAGTCTCTTGCAGAGGGACCGGCACAATTCTGGGTCCATGTACCCGTAATTCCACCTTCTAGGCGACTAAAGGAGCCTAGGGAATACTCTCTGGAGGAAAGAGCTCGAGCTAAGGCTGATCTAGTAGCCATGAATACCCTCACGCAGGGCATCCCCAACGACATATACAGACAAATCGACAGCCTTTCATCGGCTAAAGGGATGTGGGATGAGCTGCATAGGATGATGCAAAGGACGGAAGTTGGCATAAAGGCCAAAAAGGCGAACATTCTCACTGCTCATGACTCTTTCAAAGCAAAGCCGGAGGAGAGTCTATACGAAATCTACCAAAGGTACCTCACTCTTCTCAACGAGATGAGGAAGATAGAAATAACTAAGACCAACATGGAGACGAACATCAGATTTCTATCTTCTCTGCCCACGGAATGGAAGAAAATATCCACTCAGATTCGACAAAATAAAGATCTAGAAGAGTTGCATGTCCATGCCGTGTTCGACAATCTCGCTCAGCCTGAGGATGATATCCGCGAGATTCTCAAAGAGCAGAAAGGCAAACGAACCGAAGACACTGTTGCCTTAGTCTCGGAAAAGAGGAGCTCAAGATCAAGTAAGGAAAAGATCGTTAGGCCTCCTTCACCATCAGAGTCGGAAGATAAATCGGACTCCGACATCGAGCCAAACATGAAAGCTCTTGGAAACAGTTAGCTCTCATTGGACAAATGATGAGCAAGAAGTACTTTAAGAAGAAGTCTTCAACATCAGCCAACAGACTTCGGACTACAAGCTCCAAAAACAATAACGTGCACCGGAGAGCTCCGAGGTCAAGAATCCTAAGAGACTAACAAATGCTTTAACTGTGGCAAAGCTGGTCACTTCGCCAGAGAGCGCACTCTCCCGAAGGCGAGCACTGACTACGAAGGCGAGAGTGTCTAGTTCTAAGATAACGAAGAAGCTAGTAGATTTGAATGTTTCTGAGCATGTTATTCCTTCTGTTAAAATAGAAGACACTCGCAGTAATAAAGAGCCATTTCTACGTTCAAAATAATTGCTTCTACGTGTTCACTTCAGTCTGTCACCTTTAGAAGCGAAAATCTCGAAATAGGCTCTACCTCGAAAATTACTCCTAATCATTCTGAAACAAATGCCACAAGGACAACTCGTAGGAACAGATCCAGCCATAAAGAAAGCTTATGGCGCCGTACATGACTGTACTCACCTATGGTATCCCATAGAAATTAAATCCCCCAAGCACCTTAGGAGACTATCACAAGAAAAGAACTTTTCCTCAGTCAAACCTTCCAAAGCATTTATACGTGCTGAAATTAACCTTCTCTGCAAGGTTCAACCCAAATGGGTTCCTAAATCTCCGCCTAGGACGACAAAAGCCAAAAGGGCCAAGTCTCCTATAGAGGCAAAACCCAACCCACTTCTCCAAAAGTGCAATGGGTTATTAAGACTCCTCCAAAAATAGATTTAGGAATCATATCTGAACCCAAATTTGATCTGCTAATCTGAGATGACCCATGCTTAAGTGGGTACCTAAAGCTCTCTAAATTGTTTTTGCAGATCCATCATGTGTGGTACCTCGACTCTGGTTGCTCACACACATGACTGGTAAACAAAGAGCTGCTGAGCAACTACAAAGACCGACCAAACGGCAAAGTCAGATTGGAAACAACAATTCAGCCCCGATTCTAGGACTTGGGGATATCATTCTAAAGAATCTGACCATAAAAGATGTCTTATACGTCGAAGGCCTCCGCTATAACTTGTTCAGCATAGACCAGTTCTGTGACAAAGGATTCCAGGTGGTCTTCCATGCTGACCGGTGCAGAATTTTGGATAGTCAAGACACAGAACTCCTTCAAGGACTTCGGAGATCCAATCTTTACACGATCAACCTGACGTTCGTGCGGCCCTCTACAGCTGTATGCCTCATCTCTCAGATTGATTTACAGAGGAACAGCCTATGGCATCAACGACTGTCTCATCTAAACATGAAGTTCTCCAACGTCTTTCTACGAAAAAGTTGGTTCACGGTCTTCCAACTATACTACTACAAAGGGAGCATCATTGCTCGGCATGTCACTTAGGAAAATGAAGCGAGCATCTCATGGTGTCAAGCAAATTGCGTCTACTTCTCGACCATTGGAACTAATATACATGGATCTCTGTGGTCCGATGCAGACTCAGAGTATCAATAGAAGAAAGTATGTGCTAGTGATCGTTGATGACGATTCTCGCTACACGTGGACAAAGTTCCTCCGAACCAAAGATGAGACCGGTGACTTGATTATCAACTTTGTGAACACAACTCAAAATCTGCTGCAACAGACTATCAAGTTGTTCGAACAGACAACGGCACTGAGTTCAAGAACAACCACCTCAGTGAGTTTTATCAGAAACTTGGAATAAGTCAACAATTTTCAGCCGCCAAAACACCTCAACAAAATGGGGACGTTGAAAGAAAAAATCTAACACTAGTGGAAGCAGCTCGTACAATGCTGATCCATTCGGGACTTCCACACTTTCGATGGGCTGAAGCAGTCAATACCGCTAGTTTTACTCAAAACAGGACGGTGGTTAACAAACGGTTTCAACAAGACTCCGTACGAGATTGTGAATATAGAGTGCCCAACATCTCTTTCCTTAAAGTCTTCGGGTGCAAGTGCTTTGTGGCGAACGACAGAGAGCAACGTGGAAAGTTCGACCCTAGAGCATTCGAAGCAACTTTTGTCTTGTATTCTTCAATATCAAAAGCGTACCGAGTATACATCAAGTCCAACCGAACTATTAAGGAAAGCTATAATGTCACTTTCCACGAAGTGGCAGATATGGCTTCTGGTCAACTCAGTCCAGAACCCGTGCCCAACCCGATGGTTCCCGCTCAACTCAGTTCAGGGCCCGTGCTCAACCCGTTGTTTTCTGAAGACAACATTTCAGAACCCGTAATCACTGGTGTGTTGGCACAAAACCAACAGAAGATGGCAACAACTTCGAAATCAATGTCAGAAGAAGCAACGAGACTTGCATTAGACGACTTGGATTCTCTCTTCGAACCGGTATATCGGTCATACACTACTATACCTACAGTGGATTCTTCACCCAACAAGACCGACGTACCAGTTCATATCACGCCTCTACCCCACCCGATTCAGAATCGCCACAGAACAACGTAGAACCTACAGCGGTCCTCGAGGAAGTATCATCAGAGACGATCGATCCAAGTGCAGAAATGGAACTTCCTCAGACAATTGATCAAGCAGAGAATATAGGAAATCTAGACCCACAGATGGCTGATGCATCAACTTCAGCTTTGCCTCATGAGCGCAAGTGGACTAGAGGTCATCCGGTTGATCAGATAATTGGCGATCCTTCGGATGGTGTGAGGACACGTCGTCAACACAGTCTTTTCAGTTGCTTCCTGAGCCAAAATGAGCCTACCAAGGTAGCAGACGCACTTCGAGACCCGGATTGGGCAATTGCAATGGAAGAGGAAATCAATCGATTCGAGCGTCTTCAAGTGTGGACCTTGGTACCCCCGTCCACATGGGAAAATAGTGGTCGGAACTAAATGGGTTTTCAAGAACAAGAAAAATGAAGATGGTGAAGTGATCCGAGACAAAGCAAGGCTAGTTGCGAAGGGATACAATCAACAGGAAGGCATCGACTACGACGAGACATATACTCCTGTTGCCCGAATTGAAGCTATCCGCCTTCTGCTGGCTTATGTGGCTCACAAAGACTTCAAAGTCTATCAGATGGATGTTAAGACCGCCTTTCTCAACGACGTGTTAAAAGAAGAGGTCTACGTCGCTCAGCCGGAAGGTTTCGTTGACCAAGAACATCCCCATCACGTCTATCGCTTGGACAAAGCTCTCTATGGACTAAAACAAGCCCCCGTGCTTGGTACGATGTCCTGAGTGATTTCCTCGTAATGTCTGGAGTCATACGAGGAACGATAGGCACAACCCTTTTCATTAAAATGGCAAGACAAAGATCTGATGGTCGTCCAAGTATACGTCGACGACATCATCTTCGGATTAACAAATCCTCGGCTCTGCAAGATATTTGGAGATCTCATGAAGAGCAAATTCGAGATGAGTCACATGGGAGAGATGCAATTTTCTTAGGCCTTCAAGTCAGGCAGCTCAATGATGGAATTTTCATCAGTCAGACAAAATACATCAAAGATATTCTGAAGAAGTTCCATCAAGACTAGAGCAAGCCCCTCAGCACTGCTATGTCACCAAGCTGCAAGTTGGATGCCGATCCCTCTAGCAAGTCGGTCGACATCACACTGTATCGCAGCATCATTGGATCTCTTCTCTACCTCACTTCGAGTCGGCCGGATATCATGTTTGCCACCTGCTTGTGTGCCCGTTTTCAAGCCGATCCCAAAGAATCCCATATGCTCGCGATTAAAAGGATCCGGCGTTACCTTAAGGGCACTTCTACCCTTGGACTATGGTATCCAAAGGTACGAATTTCAAACTTATGGCTACACTGACGCTGATTATGCAGGTTGCCGAATGGACAGGAAAAGCAAGTCCGGTGGCGCTCAATTTCTAGGCGAAAAGCTTGTCTGCTGGTCATCCAAAAAGCACAACTTGTGTCAACTTCGACGGCCGAAGCAGAATACGTAGCTGCCGCCAGTTGTTGCTCACAGATGTTGTGGATGCGGATACAGCTTCGCGACTATGGGTACAATCTAAATAATATACCCATATATAGTGATAGTCAAAGTGCAATCGCCATTACTTGCAATCCTGTTCATCATTCACGCCCAAAACACATAGACATTAGATATCATTTTATCAAAGATCACGTGAAAAAAGCACGATAGAGATGTACTTTGTGAACACGGAGTTTCAACTAGCCGACATTTCACCAAGGCTTTGGATGAGAAACGATTCCAATTCATTGTCGGAAAATTAGGCATGTTGAATCTTCCGTAATATGTGCATTACCTGGTCTTCTGTGCTATCACATGCTCTATTCTATGTGTTTTCCATGCTTATTTGTCTTTACCTTGCGTGATATCAAATAAAAAAATATAATATAAAGGGGTATGACGAAATCCTTTAGGATGCTTTGATCTAACGTCACTTAGAATTTTACCCTGACATACGATCGATTTAATTGCTTAATATTGTCAGTCTAAGTCGCATTCTTGTGTCTAAAAGGTCATTTGATTGTTCCACTAGAACACAGAGTCACTTTACTGCGTGAGGATTCAAGCCTTGTTCCTTTTTCCTTTCTTTGGATCTACTTCTCGAGTGAGTCACACATCAATTACTTGTCTTACCTAGTGATTCTTGGTTTCATACTCACCTTGCGTTAGATCGTTAGGAAATGATAAGGGAGCTTAGGATATTCCGCATTCGGCTTATATAATTTTCCCTCACATTAGTCCTTAGTCATCCACTTTGAGCCTTCTCCGATGTCTTTTCTTTCTTTGAAACCCTTCCCAAGCCTTCAACCGAATCCTATATTCTTCGAATGGTTGTTCAAACGAGAAAAGGAGGGGGAGGAAACAAAAGAAATAAAAAGGGGATGATGACAAAAGTAGGCATTGCTCAACACGCAAAAATCAGACCAAAGGAACCGGCCTTCCGGTTACCTTGTAGAAAGTGACATGGTTTCCTGCTGTGGACTTCTCCAACGATAATCTCGTACGCTCAACAGAACGGCTGGAAGAGGAGCACCACGAAGTGAACTTCTCCAACGATAATCTGGTCTTATATCGGGAAACGAGAAGAGGAGCACAGCCTCGGGTACGAACTCCATAACCGTGAACTTTTCCAAAACGATAATCTCTGAAACCTCTCTAGGAATTAAGAGAAGAGGAGCACGGTATCGGCCCGATAACCAACAAGATGAACTTCGCCTGCGATAATCTCCTATAGCCTCGTGGAGAAGCGGAGCTTCAGCTTGAGCATAGCATAAAAAGGGATAGTTCTTAAAATAAAAAGAGGGAGAAAAGATTGAAAAAAGGAGACAAACGTAGAAATGGAAGATGACGAAGAGATAAGCTCACTTTCCTATAAATTCCTTCCCTTCTAAGTCCTAGCCGAACTAAAAACCCTTACACCCCTTTGATTCCAATCGACAGTCTCTCGCTTAGGTGAAATGATTAAAATGCCTCGATCACAGGTAAATTGACTTAAAGTTGCTTGTGTTGACTTGAGTGATATAAGTATAAAAATCGCAAAGTTAGAAATTATTGAGTGCAAGAGCGAACCTAGTGAGAGTTGTCGAAATGGACCAGTCTATGAACTTAGGACTTTAGTTTGACGACATGCTTGACGCATTTTCTTCTTTCAAATGTTTAGTAAAATTTTAGGTGTGACGATTGATCGAAGCAAAATAATCTGACCCCATACTATAATAATAGAAAAAAAAACACTTGAAAAGAAAAATTTTCGCACATTTTGACATGAAATGTTATGTTTCATATGCGTTGAATTGAATAAATGCGAATTTCCTTTGTAGGTCGCACAGTCTAAATGCAATGTTAGAGTGCATTGGTACTGAATTGTTTAAATGCAATAATTATTCACTAGTCATACCCTCACGCAATATCTTCATACACGCTTTGGTGGACCATGTATATGTGCTTACTAACTAAATTGCGTATTATATGCTCGTGACTTGAAGTGAATTCATATGCTTGCATGTTTAGTCAATTCTTGCGCATTATTTGAGGGGGAGTAAGTATTAAGAATTGTGTATTAGCTCCAAATATTTTTGACGTTTTTCTCTAAGTATTTCAGATCTTTCAAAATTAAGGAGTGAGGCGTCGACACTACAAAGAGAGGAGCTAGACACAAGACCAAATATTTCAAAGATAAATTGCCAAAAATATTTGTTGATTAACTCCATTATTGCTAACGTTTATCTTCTACGTGGTACAGATTTTTAAATTTCTGCCAGGGGAGTTAGACGTTACTACACAAAAATACTGGGAGTTAATTGCATTTATTATACTTACTAAGGGGGAGCCTTACAATGGGTTTTATTTTGAAATAGGGTCAATCTGAAATTCTTTAGAAGAACTTACTATCGAGAAACTGGATATTCGAATTAATTCGCAATCTAAAGTTTTCTCGATCGTAAGCAGTGTCCGGGATCGATTTTGATTAACCGCGATAATTTGCGATCGAAAAAATTGAATTTTTTCGTGTGCAAATAGTAATGGGCCTGATCCATTAAATCGCAAAATGTCAAATCACAAGCCCTACAATGAATTAATGCTAGTTAATAAAAGTTTAACTTTTGTCAGTCGAAAAACTTTTTCTCACGCCAAACCTAATCGAAAAAAAACTCTCCCGCAAAACTTTCTCAGATGATTCAAAAACCTTCAAAATCTCTCGATTTTTTCACTTCGAATCGTCTGATTAAGGTAGAAATTCGATTCGGTTAACGATTGCGAATGTTATAACTTGATTTGCATTTACATTCTGTAGTTTTTCGCATGTTTAGTTAAGATTTTTCGACTGTTCTTTAAAAAATAGTTAAACGCATACTGTTTCACTAAATTTTGGCATGCTTCTTGGATTTTCTGAGTTAAATGCCTGATTTTTAGATAGATTTGATGTTTTTGATGAAATAGATAGTTTAAATCTTCGGAAAAATCTGCATCTGTGACGTTAAAATGAGTTTCGATGAAACTGGGTCTTAAAGTTTTGAAGCTGTCGAAGAACTTTGTCGATCGAAAATATTCTTAATTGAATTCCAATTCAATTGAGATACTATTTGTGTCGATTTAGTTCGATCGCAAAATTTAGATTTAGTCATCACGATAAAAGATTTTAACCTTTAAGCTTACCATCGAAAAATCCAATTAAAATTTTCTGCGAGCGAAAAATTATCGAAAAATTAAAATCTAGCGTTAACTTACTATCGCAAAATTAAAATTTCGATTTCATTTTATTTCGGTCGCAAAAATTTAGCAGCGAAAAATTAATTTTTCAATGCTTAGTTTTCGATCGTAAATTCGCCGCTTAGATAAAATTGATCGAAAAATTTCTCGACGATTGACTTAGTTTCGTCGTTGACCAATTTCTCGATAAATAAGTACAGCAGTGAAAATTTTCCTTAAAATCGAAAACTATCCACCGCTCGACAATTTTATTCAATCGAAGAAAAATTTTACGATAGTAAATTTACTGAGAAATAATATCTCGATCGTAAACTTACACGGAATTTTTCTCGATCATAAAGTTGATCGACTACAGTCTCGCTTTCAACTTCAACACTTAGAATAATTTTTCACTAAGTCTTTACACTGTAGCTAACAATAGAGGATAAAATTCTTCGATCGCAAAATTACACGGAATTCTTTCAATTGAAATCAATGTATAGGAAATGAAATTGAAAATCAATTTTATCGACCAAAAAAAAAATTCTCGGCATGAAGAGTGACATATGTTTTGATTAAACACTTAGCTAATTTCGAACTATTTTTCACGCGATATATATTTCATTCGAATTACATTCGTGCCATTACGATTTTTGAAAATTGAGCATACACTATGCTTTTGATACGATTTCATCGTATCAATCCTACAAGGCCACCCCATCTTGCAATGTTACTATACTTGATGAAATTTATTCATATTTCGACTGAAAATAAAATTGACCTAATAAACTTTTACATATCTTATTTTCAGATGGATCGCCACCCGAAATACAACCACATCTGCGATCACAACCTTTATCTAAAGGTTCAAGATACGAACTTCCAGCTCGATCTGAGCACGTTAAGGTGTCCAGACGAGATCATCATATCAATCCTACAAGACCACCCCATCTGGCATGCGTTAACGTCACCGCATCAGTGCCAATGGTCTATCTCCAGTAGTTCTGGGGCTGCATACAAGGAGAAGTGAACAATGGAGCCTTCAGATTCGCAAAAAGGATAGGGACGCGGCATATCAGCGTGGACAAGACCAGTTCGGCATGGTACTGGACTTGCCCCACAACTATAATTACGACCAGCCCCATCGGATGCTGAGATAATTCAGGACTTCTTGCACATGGGATACCAACTGCCGCTCACAAGATTAGCTCAGGTCCAGAGCAGCGGAATCCCACACCCGTGGAAGACACTATTCGGAATAGTGAATAAGTGTCTGTCGCCCAAGCACGCAGGATTCGATAAGGGCAACAGCAATATTTTGAGGATCTTCCACGGCATCGCCTTTTCAAAAAATTATGACTACACTCAGCTGATCTGGAACGACCTCGCGGACCAGATTCGGCAGAAGGAGAACCGGCAATCAAAGAACGTGCCTTATGCTCGGTGGTTCAACGTCATCATCAGGGAGATCATGCCGCTGCACCAGAACATCCCCCAGCTGCCTCCTGGTGAAACTATCAGCCGCCAAGGCTAAAGTTTTTCCACAATCCACGGCTCACGGACCTGGACCAACCGTCGATGCCACGATTCCGCTCAGGAGCTTCAACAGGAGACTCCCTTGGTCGAAGAGCCAACGCCCGACGTAGATGATACCTTGATAGACGTCGTGGCTACAGATGGCACTCGAGGCTCCTGCACATGAATTACAAGTGGAAGTGCCCGTACATGTTGCCCGTGCTCGAAGAAACTTTTGGGAGGTTCTTCAACAAGAAGCACAGCCCGAGACAGAAATGGGGCAAAGCTCTCTTCCACCGGTGACGGATCAGGCACTGGAGGACGTCAACCGTGACCTCACTCCTCACATGGCCACCCCGTCTGACACGGAGACTGACGAGGAAATAAGCCTGATAAGGAGGACTCCCAGAAGACTAAGCATTCAGCTGGAGTCCCTCTTCCCGGCCGTCACTACCGCACCCAGATACTACGCTGACCACATCGACAAGTGTTGCTTGCACTTCTTCGCTCAATCTTGAGCAGCAACCAACGCACGTGGTGTCTGGTTCGCAGGCACAACCTGAGCCTGCCTTAACACACTCATAGAGACGAATCTTCTGGATTCGACTCGAGGATTGGGTAGAAGTCTCATACAGTCACACCTCAAGTGACTGTGAGCCAACCTGACGAGTTGGTGTCTACACAAGGTTGATAACAGGCGACATCAGTCGTCTGGTCCATCAAAGGAGGCGTCCGCACCCTTTCTGACGACGAGCAGTTCCAAGCCGCTCTCTCTGCCGATGTACGGTCTATGGAAGACAAATCACGGAGAGAGTCTTTCACAATCGAGACAACCCGAAGAGATACCGGGAAAGCACCTGTCTCTAAAGGCCTTCGTCACAAACCAATCCCACACCTCCACAATCCACACCCACGACCCTTTAGCCATTTCCTCCATCCTCATCAACCATACACCATACCCATAACCGAGCTCCTCCACGACATATTACTCGCCCGCTTGATCGGCCGGTCCATTCGGTCGCCTCAAGAGAATCCCTCTATCGGCGATTGGTGATCATCCTGAGCCACCGACTGATACCTGTCGAGGCCAAAGCTCCCACTCCCCGGCGCAGACACGACGATCCTAACGATCAGGACCATCATGAGGGGAGAAGAGGCCAAGGACATCTACGACTGGCAAGGCAAGGCTCGGGTGCTACGCAGACGAGCGCTGGAGCTGGTGAAACCCAAACTACACCCAAAACCATCCAAACCCACACCCACACCACGCACCGCACCGCCCACATCGACCTACCAACCTTTCACCTCAGGACGCCTCTGCACACGTGATGACCCATTCCATGCCCCAGGAACATCAGAGACGACGGCTTTAGGACGCCAGCCACTTCTTACAACAAGCATCCGTGGACCTCGTGATCATAGAAGACGACGAACTTCAGGAGGTATAGACTACCAAAGAGATATCCCAAGGCTACCGGAGTTGATCGCACAACGATTAGGAACCCATGAGGTTTTAACCTGGCGGGAAGTTAAATTTCAGCGCAGACAAATATTTTGGTAGGCTTGATCGAGGAAAAGATCTTCTCATTTGATAATCTCCTGAGGTGTTTGAGGGATTGGATCTTTACGGGATACCTCAGATGAGAACATGCATGAATAGAACTGTAAGCCTTCTTAATTGCTGGATCTTGTTTCCTGCGAGTCTTTCCTATCGGCATTTGTCTTAGAATGAGTGTTTGCTATGTTTGAGGAAGAGCCTATTTCATAGTTAGTACTTCTAAAGGTGATAGGCGTTAAGGAGCAAGTAAAAGCAATTATTTTGAGATACGAAACGGCTCTTTTATTTCTACGAGTCTTCTTTATTTTTACAGAAGCATGTGATAATTTAGAATTTTGACATCTAGAGACTCCTTCTAAGCTAGACACTCTCGCCTTTGGTTTCTCTAGCTCCTTGACTACTCTCCTGTAGAAGTAGTGGAAACAGGTAGAGATAATATTTTTCTTATTTCATTTTTTGATTTCTTATCTTTTGGAAGTGATTTTTCTTTCTTCGCACTTTTTATGAGGATCTTATCTGTTTAGGGAGATGCATGAGAGATGGTTTGATCTTCGAGGAAGTTTATATATTCTCCATCTCCTTTAGAACCTTTTCTTTTCAGCTTCAAAATTCTTCTTTTCAATGTCAAAGGACGAACGCGTTTCCTCAATTTTCTTAATCATAGGAGAATATAAAGTTAGAAGAATTCTAAGAATAGTAAGTGGTTGCTTCCTGGACTGACTCGTATTGTAAAGAAAAAATTGAATCACTGTTACACTCCTTGGGTATCTTCCGAGTTTTGTAATTGTTTATTCAATTCAGTGTAGTCAAAGGGGATCTCAACCTTAGTTTTGGCTTTACGTTTGTTTTCTTCTAGCGCATTGTCTCAGTGCGCCAGTAAAATTCATTAGGGAGGTTTACTCAATCCCATGTATCTTTTATCATAGAGCTGAATGCAATCAACTTTCTTTAAATTGCATGCTAAACTTCTTAGCGTTGTAAATGTCAGTTTCTAAGGGCTGGTTTAGATGAATCCTTTGACATGATTGTCCCCTAGAAGTCAGTCTGTCGTCTAAGTGTTTAATCCTAGAATAAAGTATTTTTCTTTCCTTAGAGAGTGTTGTATAGTCATTTCTAGATGTGGCCAACTCTCTGTTGCTTTCTCAAGAGCTTTATCTAGGTCCATATTTTAATCTCTAAGGAGGCTATTCTTGATGCTAGGACTATCTATTTTTTCATTGCATTTGAACAAACATTTCTACATTAAATGTTTCGTCAATAGCAATTCATTGTTACGCTCACTTATATCTAGTCTCTCTTCTAATTCCTTTATGCTTGTGCTCACGTTTCATGTAACGTAGTCTTATTTCTTACGATACGAGCGTGTCAATAATGTGGAATTAAAGTAATTTACCTCAGGAAATGACGTGGATGCTTGGTCATGATTCATCCGAGTAGAGGGTTCAACGTCGGAATCTTCGTCTAGGCGGGCCACTAGGTTCTCCTCTTCTGAACTCGATGTATCCTCGAGCCAATGATCTTGCTCCGCCATTAGAGCTACTCTAGCTTCCTTTTTTTTTTGTGAGTTGGAGCTTCTTGGAGTAGTAATTGTCATCTCTCTTCTTTGGGAGAGTGTATTCACATGCGAAGTGGCCGGATTTGCCACAGTTAA